>JAVTVY010021351.1:0-72157 GCA_036873755.1 Hanleya hanleyi | reverse complement strand
GGCGTCATATGGTTCCTTTGTATTCGTCAGACGTCATCAATTTTTCCCACCTCTTGCATATCGCTCAATTTATTAACTGTATATGGTGGGATTCTGCTGGTGAACTGTTAGTCCTCGAGGCCTACCCTCTGTAAATGACATTCGACAAATATGTATAGGTTTATTTTTTTGTGGGAAATTTAAGCCGTACGACCATTGCATGTTAGTCTTTCTGAGTATTTTTTCCGGGTATTTTTTCATTTACCAGGTTTACGCCATGTTGAGGCGTTTACTCCATCAGACGTCCACGATGCTCATCCATTAAAATCAGATGAGTTATTTCTTTGAGATGATCCGACATCACAGTCACCGAGCTAGCGTATCTAATTCCGCTTAAGCCGGTGCTGGGGGCCGTGTGGATACTTCATAGTCTCCACATAAACACTGAGATACTAAGGGAACGCCCGAGAGTCCACCGTATTCTCGGGTCTGAATGTGAGGTGCCGAGGAAAGCTTTCCTGTAGAGTCATATGGTTGCTCAGACGTTGTCAGTTTTTCCCACCTCTGGCGTATCGCTCCAATCCATGTACCCTTCTTCCCCATCTTGTAAAACGAGTTTTCAAAAAAGAAATCTGGAGAATAGGAAGAGGCAAATACAATGTACGTTGTAAACATATTGCAATAATTATACGCAACATAACATAGGTGATAGAAAACAATACCGGCGCGCTAACAAGAAGTAATATGACCCCACAGGCAAATATACCGACTGCATATTTCTATAAACTTCGCAAGAACCAAAATTGATCCCTGGGATCATCTGATCCCATTCACGCATTCATTGCAGGGGCGTCAGAAGCAAATTCAAAGTGGTACGGCCTTACGAGGCAGGGCCGGCGGAAGCAGTTGTTGATTGGAGCTGGGGGATTACTATCATAGCACTTTAGGCGATACGAGGGTCGAGGGGCCGCCTAAGTTCCTTGGGTGTAGATCCCTGGAGACGCGTTCTGAGCGATTTCTGACGAATAAAATCACTCTGCGATGAAGTGTATTTTTTAGTTCATTCCTAATCCTTTGACCATAAAAACGCAATCGGTGGGGGTTTTCTGCGATGCTGAATCAAAAAATATATGTATAGTAAAGTAACCTGGATACATCGTGTAGACGTAACCGATATAATAAGGGGACGCACTAAAGAAAAAAAAAATGTTAGAAAAACACTCTACCCCGTCCGTCATTATGATTACTTTCAACGAATTACCCGGAGAATAGAGTATTTGCGGCAAAATTATTGGGGGGTTGGGGCTATGAACATACATGTTACTTTCCACGATCAAAATTGTCCCAAGAGGGCTAGTTGGTGCCCAGAGCCCATAACAAATTCACTGGCGCTCTGGACCGATCAAAGTCTTCTTCAACTTGGAATCTATTAAAACTTTCTTTTTTATTTTGTGTTTCCTTCTTTCTTTCTTTCCCATTTTTTTTTTGCAAAAGTGGTACGGCCATCGCCGTACCTGCCGTACCGCTTCCGACGCCCTTGCATTGTAACTGGTCAAGCGGTCATTTTGAATGATATGACCACACGGCCCCCAGCCCCGGTTTGAGTGGATATAAATATTTAAGAGCGATGATGTAACAGCTGTATAAAGTCATGTGATGGAATATGATGACCTATATATATGTGACCGTTAGATAGAAGATACCGACCCAACGAGGGAGTATTGATAGAACGAGGGAGTATTGATAGAACGAGGGAGTATTGATAGAACGAGGGAGTATTGATAGAACGAGGGAGTATTGATAGAACGCAAGTTCTTATTCAGAACACCTGTCTGTGAGGCCGACGCGGACCATGCGTGTCATTCTCCACCATGTTTATCAGTCACAAAACAACAATCACAATTCCCAGTATTAGAAAATACATGCCAGTGCTCGTTTCTGAAACTAACCTATGTTTATGTATAGTATGATTGCTTTTTTGAATTTGCTGCTAATGCCCTTACATGAATTAAATCTTTGAAATATGGACGCGGAAATTATTCAATGGCCGACGACTGAATATTAACTAACGGACTAAACTCTTGTAATTAATCATCAATATGTTCCTTTCCAGAAATTTATTTTAAATAATTCTTTCATTGTCCAGCATATTTGTGCGGATAGATATCACTCTAATTAATGAGATACTTTAAATTCTTACCCATCTTACCCATATTTGCCGGCATTCTGCATAAGCGATAAATGAATCGAAATCATATTACGTGACTTTGAATTTATTAAAATGTACTTAAAATTGTTCAGAAAATGATGTAAATCGGTGTAACTTTGCATATGATAGTTCGGTTGAAAGGTTATAGAAAAGACCCTTCAACGTAGAATGAAATCAACACCTAAGGCGTCGAACGAGTAGTATAAACAAATATGCACAAAAACAACTTGATAAGAAAGGTTTCAAATTACAACGCATATAAGGGAAGGGTTAGGGTTAGTGATCATCATTTCGAATCTACCCAAGAAGCAATCGGCGCAGAGTTTACGGACTGAAAATACAACCAACGCCAGGAAAACCTAGATCTTAACGAATATGTTGCCGTAGGTAAGACATCGCCGACCCTTCATATCTGTAGAGCTCCGTACAGCCAGTTGTACTAGATCACATGAGCTGCCAGATTATGCCGTTCGGTGCTCCCATCACACTTGTAGGTTATCGCTCACGCGAAAGACATGTGACGTTAAATTTACTTCTCTCTCTCTCTCTCTCTCTCTCTCTCAGGCGCTTACACGATACGCTGTGCCCAGGCGCTTACCCGATACGCTATGATGTTGAAAAGATTGGCATTGACAAATACATGCATGCAAATTGAGATACGAAAAGACCAAACAACTCGGAGACGTCCAATTTCCTTGAAAAATAGAGAGACTTTCAATGATTGAAACATAAATATAGTTCCGCTTTTCTACAAAATATGTTGGCCACTGGCAGCACAGGCCCGCAATACAGTTTTTTGGAAATAGGGTGGGGGTCTCTATATATAACTCCATGCTTATAGTACAACATCTTCTTGTGAATCGAGAAATAAACGGTTTACCGCCAAACAAAATACATCAGCATATTCTACAAGTATCACTTTATATATTCCCGTCGTCAAATTAGTAAATTTGTGGAATTTTTTACCTTTGCCGGGCGATTCAAAATTCAACGTAACTGTCCATCCATCCCGGAACAGCGAGATTATGGCGGGCTTCGTTCTCAATTCTGGTCAGTCGCGACACGCCTCCGGCATGAGAGGTCACACACTGATCAGCTGACCAATCTGAATTGAGAACGAAGCCCGCCACAATCTCGCTGTTCCGGGATGGATGGACAGTTACGTTGGATTTTGAATCGCCCGGCAAAGGTAAAAACTTGCACAAATTTACTAATTTGACGACGGGAATATATAAAGTGATACTGGTAGAATATGCTGAAGTATTTTGTTTGACGGTAAACCGTTTATTTCTCGATTCACCCAAAGTGCGTTTCAGACCTTGTTGTAGTCTAATATAAAGCAAGGGATATATATAGAAACCCCATATTTCGACACGTCACCGTAATACCACCGTCCACCCCCACCACACACACACACAAACTCTTGTTTTGCGGGACTGTGTTGGCAGTTAACAAATTGTCCTTTGAATCTGTGTAAATTGTATTTTATCTCAGTCATGATTCAATGGTAACACGTGCAAAATTATCTTACCCACGTCACAATGGCATTTCGTCGGAGGGATGGTTTGCAATAGATGTTTTCATCCTAACCATGTTTGCTAGGAGCGCACAATATTTAACTTCAACTGTCAGATGTTTTACCCAGTGTGTTATTTTATATCGCTCCAATTTGAGTAATAAGCATTGATTTAATGTAATTTGAGTTAAATTTGAGAAAAATACGGTCCACTTTCAGTTAGCCGCCGCCATCGATGAATAGCTCCCACGTACATAACCAAAATACTTTATAGGCATATCAGTGTCAATATAGAATTTCAAAGAACCATACAATAAAATATAAAAAAAACACAAGCTAGCATTCTGCAGAAAAGAAGCTGTCCATTCATTCAAACGAACTCATAATATTTTCTACATACTAATGTATGTCAACCACGTATTAATTACTGCTACTGCATAATGGATATGTCCACCACGCATATTGCGTAGGTTCATGTAAAACATAAATCTTTGTATGGACTTATTTATGTTGCTGTTTCCATGGCGAAGGCACGAAAGTATCTGAGGACAACATGCAGAAATGTCTTACTACAAAGGATTTCATAATAGTTCACCGTTTGTGGGTTATGTGATGTTTACAAACATGCCATGTTGCTCTGGCAAGTTGAACAGTTTTGTTGTGTCTGAAGTTACAAACTTGCAAGTTAACTTCGAATGCCATTCTAATCTCTGACTGTGAAATGAGCTTTCAAACAGTCAGTCAGCCAATGAGAATCATAGAAACACACCCATTGTAATAAACATATCATTAGAAGTCAGCAACTTCAGATAGGACGTGCAAAGTTACATGTGATGTTTTTAGTCAGTCTAGGCATGTAATCTCTTGTCACTGAAAGATATCTTGGTAAACTATTATGAAATCCTCTGTGAAGCTGCCAAGAATGAAAAATAGCCACGTTGCATCTTTTTGTACTTAGGAGTGATTACAGTTTTAAATAAGGAGTATGGTCGCTCGTCTAAACCCACAGATAATCCAGTTTGGAATCTTATTTAGATTTACTCTCACGTTGACGATAAGATGATGTGATTCGCCTTTGAAATAGTCAACTATGCCGCTGTGGATAGTAATATTCCGCTACATACATATCTCGTAGCAAGCGTCAGATCCGACATTCAATATACAGCCGTAGTCCAAAAAACAATTTCTTCGTCAACAAAGACCTATTTCGTATGACAGTTGGCACCAATTTCAAATGTGTATGAAATAAAAATAGTGAAAACACAAGATAAAAGCGTCTAGTCCGACATAAGATACTCATCGGTGAAAATTTCACACTTCTATCTATTGCCATTTTCGAAATATACACTTGGATCACAGTTATTTTACGGCATCCTTATATGTATATCTATTGAACTGTTAATCGATCAATGGTATATTGTAAGACTCAGAAATGGTAAACGTGGCAAAGAATTGTGAATATTTACAATATTTACAGTTTTTTTAATATTCGTGCAAACAAGAATGTAGTTTTAACGAGAAATACCGTTTTAAATTATTTCAGAACTGAGTGCCAGAAATAGGAATGAATTTGTGACAGATATGCAAAATTATATGCAGATTTACATAGATTTTGTATTTAAATGTATTTTCATCTGTATATATCAATGTGATCTTTCAATGTGTTCAAACGGTATTTAAGATACAAAGAGGTAAACCAAACCATATGTTGAGGTCATACAATGGTTATACGATCTGTTATACACAGATGCTGACATATAATTTAGATGTTATTCGGAAACCTTGCTAATTAAACATAGGAATCCCAGATGGTTCCCGGAATCCGAACACATAGCAAATGAGGATTCCCCGTGATGTCGAACTATCTTTTTACTATCTACTCCCCTGTTCTCACAAACTGCAGCCAGTATTTTCTATATTGTAGATTGCAATGAGGCTTTACAGAAGGGCATGGGAACTGGAAACCAAGTTACATGGATAAAACCTAATTCTGCGTCAGAAGCCTTCCTAGCCCTGTGGGACTATGCTTGGGGATACACTTACATACAATACCGACCAGAAGAAGGGTGCGGTGGCCGAGAGGATTTCTACCGGCCATGGGAAGATTATGTCAATGGATTCGGGAATGTCGCCTGTGAACATTGGCTGGGTTTGGAGAAAATCTACCAACTGACCTTACAACGAAGGCCGTACCAACTAGAAGTACATGCACAATCCGGTTCAGACTGGGGGCAATGTTATTATGACCAGTTCTACATAGACGGCGCACTCAATAACTACACTTTACACCTTTCTATGACGTCTATTCCCCCGGATAATACATTCATAGGCGATTCCCTCTTACTGGACAATTATAATATCAGTGGGAAACCTTTCAGCACATATGATCACGATTCGTTGGGAGATGACTGCCCTCTGACCATGCGCAGTGGCTGGTGGTTTGGCGACGACTGTACGATGGGGAATTTGAACGGACCATACTTGAAGAAGTCTGATCTCGCAGCCAATAAAACACAACCTAGGATCACGTGGAATGAGTACGATGATTTCAAGAATTCAGCGATTGGAAGGGCTTGGCTGCGGATAAAGAAAATGCCGTGAATATACCGCATTTATCTATTTAGTAGTTTTAACGGATACGGTTAATGGCAGTATATTACATAATTGGAGATTTATAAACTTTCCCAAACTAACTGTGCGTCAAATGACCATGGAGCACCCCTATAAAAACATTATTTCTATTCCATTGCACAACTCAAATTGATTATCAAAAAAGATTATAACGAAAGGTTGAAATAATATGGTAAACTTTGACATCCTTTCTCCCCTTTGTTGAAAAAACTCGTCCACTGATATTGACACGATTCTCCCGTCTGGGTTGGCATCGTGCCAATATCAGTGGTCGAGCTTATGTGTCGTCTCAAATGGGGAGTGATTTTGTCAGCTGAGTCATCTGTTGGGAAATTACGTGGATATATGCCTATTTTTGTCGCTTTGTTAATCAATTTCACGATGGAAACAAGTTAAACTTGAGAAAGAAATTTCATCTTGTAAATTATTTGTTTGTTTTATACGATTGTTACTTGTATGAAGGCAGACACTCACCCAAATTGTGAAATGGAATCTCTTAATGAACATCTGCACATGACACATGTACATTTCACATTACCGTGGTAAAACGTGTAATAAATGCACGGTTCCCTTACCAAAAATTCTTGTAAGAGCTTACAAGAAAGTGTCCTGTAAGATCTTGTAGGACAGTCTTGTAAGATTTTGGCACTTTTCTTGTAAGACTGTCCTACAGGATCTTACAAGATCCTACAAGACTGTCCTACAGGATCTTACAAGACTGTCCTACAGGATCTTACAAGACTGTCCTACAGGATCTTACAAGACTGTCCTACAGGATCTTACAAGATCCTACAAGACTGTCCTACAGGATCTTACAAGATCGTCCTTCAGGATCTTACAAGATCCTACAAGACTGTCCTACAGGATCTTACAAGATCGTCCTTCAGGATCCTACAAGATCTTACAAGACTGTCATACAGGATCTTACAAGACTGTCTTGCAGGATCTTACAAGATCCTACAAGACTGTCCTACAGGATCTTACAAGACCGTCCTTCAGGATCCTACAGGGTTGTCCTACAGGGCTGTCATTTGTGTCAATTAACGCAGATAGAATAATGCTGGATGGTTGTGCAGGGTTGTCCAATATACTGTAGGTTTACGATGAAACGTTTCGTGAGATAGTCAACATAACAAATTATATGCATTCAGTTCATACATTTTATTGTATAAAACAGAAACGTATAGACAGCTATACACACAAAACAGAAACGTATATACAGCTATACACACAAGGGATTATTATGTTGTCATGTCATACATTTTATTATATAAAATAGAAACATTTATAGGGAATAGCAACCAGCACATGCACGTAGCATCCAAAGTCCAAGGCATCCATGTTTTTCTCAACAGATCAAATGTCTTTTATAACTTTTTAGCTCCCCATTCAATTTTGATTTCATCGTGTCCAAAATCACCGTGCTGGTACAGGGAAACTTCTTTTGGCAGTAATCTATAAAAAATGAAAAGTCATCAAATTAGCAAAGAAATTGTTATCAAGTTATCAATGTGTCAAGTTATCCGGAAACTATTCAGAGGTTATCCTCATAATTTAAATGGGTAGAATGGTATAAAATTGTTGTGACATTAGCGAAGAAGTATGATTAGAGAAATCTTAAAAATATTACACAACATTCAACTGGCGTAATGCTGATATTAGTGAATGTGACGATAACCAGGATGATTTGCATTGAAATATCATAGAAATGTGATGTTATTGTTATTGGTGTGCCCTCTGCAAAAACCAAACATGTGCCGCTCACTGAACAAAGATTATTTGGGTCCAGTAGTACCAAAGTCATTCAAGTCATTTGTTATTAATGTAAAATACACATTCTTGAATGCATGTTATGAGTATTATAAAGCAATATAAATTATGATACTTAAGCAGTATTCATGGTTTTGAAGCAAAATATTTGAAGTGGAATCCAGAATTATGGATCAACACTAAATGAAAACGCAATTGGAAAAAATATTGAGAATGTACACTAATATGATTTTAACAATGTTCGTCATCCAGTTGTATTGGTCATGTAATATTGCCTGATGCTATTTCCTCTTTGGCGAAGAAGTAATTAAACAATAGACGCTGCATGATTTCCATGATCACATGTCTGCTCCGAGTCGATGAAATGTGCGCCTCGAACATGTCCGATTGGTTGCATCTGAGAAGAAAAAAATTGTTTAAAACGTTTTAAATGAAATGAATGAATGAAATGTTCTCATTTTCAAGATGTGGGTACAGATGTACAATTGAATTATGCAGCAATCCTTAGCCTTGGTCAAGAATAGTGCAATAAATAGACAATTAAAATATAGCCTGTTATCATGGTTATGGTGATAGGAAATCTAATCATAATTTATCCTGCTTTTCCTGGTCACATTTTTATCATAGCAAATATCGGTTATGCCAACAGTGTATTTGTTATCAATTTATTTTAATAAATATTCCTTTGCGATTTCATCAGAACTTTGGTATGGAAATATTCTCAAATCTTCTGGAAATATAAGCAGGAAACGATAAACATTTCAAAACAACAAGTGAGGATGTCAACTGATTTATTGAGAGCTAACATCCCCCCCCCCAAACTTCCTAGCAAGTTAAATCCTACTGTTTGACATGAACAGGAAATACACAAGCAGTGGTGTGATATAACCTATATATCTCACCCTCCGGGGTATTTCCTCCAGGGGTGCATGGCCAATCTTCACATGAGGTCCCCAAGCCTGGGCTTTTCCAGCTGACAATGCAACAATGGCAATTCACACTGCCTTGATGAACCTGGGTAGATCTGAAAGGAATTTTGAGACAGATCGAGTTATGGATATTTCTTTGTGAATTCCAGGCTAAATGAGTCATTAATTTTGACTGCAAATATAAGGTGAAGTGCTGCAGTAGTTACTGAGAAGAGTATCAATTGTTTAATATGCCAAGTATATGAAGAGAAACATGTTGATAGTTAAAGCTCATAGAGGGTCCACATTACAACATTCTGAGTTTAACTAGAAATTAGAATTGTTTTGCCAATTAAGTTATAACATTATAATTATATTTATAACTTACTTACCATCACTACATGTAGCTTCACTCATCACCATCTGCAATACAGTTCTTTAAACCTCAATAGTTCCACCTTAACATGAACAAATCAACTTTCTTTTTGCACTCTATCCTGCATGTTTTTCTGCTGTTGTTGTTGTTCTCATATGACAGCATGGTGGCGCCACCAGTGGCCAATTAAAATATACGGGTACAGGGGAGATAACTCTCCTCAAATTGTTGAATTAATGCCAGCAAGTCAATTGCTAATGTAATAGACGACCAGGAAAATAGAATAATATTATCTGTATATAATTGGTGATAATGAAGAGGGTAGAGTATTCATTAATTGACATTTTTTTCTTGAAAATCATGTTAGAACTGGTGTATTCTTCTAAAATTATTTTCTTCATTATGTCCAATTTTATTATAAAATCTTTGGATTGGACTGATTATTAATTAATTATTTATTAAACTTATTAATTTTATTATAAAATCTAAATTCAACAAGATTTCTTACACAAATATGATACTATTTTGATAACACTATGTAGACATTGATATTATTGATATCTTTATTTTATTCGAATGAAAACCCATATGTCACTAATATGATCTCTGAAGTCTTACGTAAAGTTTGTGTATTTTTTAATTCAAGCTGTTGTTGTTGTTGTTGGTATTCATTGAAGAATTCGTCGCATTTTGTTGCTGTAGTAACCAAAATAGTTTTATTGATAACTTGTATCATCGTTTAGATAACATATTGAAAAACAAATGTAGTACTTTGACAGAATTTCCCAATCAGGTTTGAAGGTAAACTATTATCAGATAGATTTTTTTTTATTTTCAAGAACAATTTTCTTACTTGAGTGAAACAGATGAGGTTCTCCATATGATTGATTCAGTAGAGAGAAGTACAATTTTGGTATATATCATGATAATATGCCTGCCATTTTTGAAAGAGAAAGTGCTAACCATATCTTCAACTGGAGATCCAATGTTGTGGATATTCTGTAAAACTGTCTTCTAAAAATACTTTCCAAAAGCAAACTGATTTTTTGTCCTACAGGCAAACTTATTCTTACAAGATCATGTAGGACAGCTGTTCTGCAGGATCTTACAAAATCTTGTAGGACAGCCAGCCTTGTCCTTCAGGATCTTGTAAGATCGTGTAGGACAAAAAAACTGTCTTGTAAGATCTTACAAGATCTTGTAAGAAAATTTCAAATCCTACAAGATCTTACAAGATTTTTTGGTAAGGGTTAGCCCGATGTGATTGACACAAGTGTTATAGAATGTTCTATAACAACCTAACACCGTGTATTAATTACAAATCCCTTCCTAACAATGTTACTTCTCCTCGCAGTCATACCAGTAATACACACTAATGGAGGAACTTGGAATACAAAGATTAATGCAAAATATTGGAATCTAAAAACAACAATGGGTAAGATCCAGGTTATTTCATGACAGGCAAATGTGAATCAAGTCATTCTGGTTGAGCCGTAAAAATTTGGGACACAGAAATCCTGTTGTTTGTGTAGACCACCTACAGAGCTTTTGTGGTGAATTTATTCTTTGTATATTCACTACGTTGTGCATTGTGCAGTATATTCCGTTGTTGGTTACTGTTATACAGCTATGAACAATTACGTTTAGTGTATGAAATATGGTGCACATAATGATAGAATGTAATACATATTTATCTTTGTAAAATAAAGTATTGTCTGAGTTATATTATAGTCTGTATTGAATGGTGGATCTACACAAACTCAAAAGTCGGACAGCGCATGACAGCTGAAGGACTTCACATTGCAGGCAATTGAAATTAAACAGCGTAGAGATCACTCCGTCAATACAAAACTTCCCGCTGCTGCTATTATTCTCATTTTTCATCAGAATAACGAAAATACTATGAAGTAATAAGTTACATTGGTTTCACCGCTAACGAGGCTATAGTCTTGGTTTCCTCTTGCGTTGACGCTCTATATAGTTCACATATGGAACAGCATTATTATGCCATTTTTCACAATTTTGTCTGATACAAACTGTAGTGTTGGCAGATTAACAAGTGAGCTTGTTTTGATAGCCGTTCATCGCTGAACACAAATTCAGAGCCATATATGTAATTGTTGTAATAGCCGAGTATTATATATATGGCAAAAGCCGTGAACCAAGTCACTGAGCTTAGCTTCGCCAATACCGCGAGTGGTCTATTCCTACTTCGGATGTCCTGTGAGAAGACTTTCCATACGCGAGCTAAACCGCTCTCCTACAGGCATAGGTTTGGACATAGTAAAATACATACGTGTAATATCATACAGTCATGTACGAGACTCCATCCTAGCAAAGGTATATCGGGTCAGGCCGCGCGTATCTCTCTACAATCCAAGGTATATCGGGTCAGGCCGCGCGTATCTCTCTACAATCCAAGGTATATCGGGTCAGGCCACGCGTATCTCTCTAGAATCCAAGGTATATCGGGTCAGGCCGCGCGTATCTCTCTAGAATCCAAGGTATATCGGGTCAGGCCACGCGTATCTCTCTAGAATCCAAGGTATATCGGGTCAGGCCGCGCGTATCTCTCTAGAATCCAAGGTATATCGGGTCAGGCCGCGCGTATCTCTCTACAATCCAAGGTATATCGGGTCAGGCCGCGCGTATCTCTCTAGAATCCAAGGTATATCGGGTCAGGCCACGCGTATCTCTCTAGAATCCAAGGTATATCGGGTCAGGCCGCGCGTATCTCTCTAGAATCCAAGGTATATCGGGTCAGGCCACACGTATCTCTCTAGAATCCAAGGTATATCGGGTCAGGCCGCGCGTATCTCTCTAGAATCCAAGGTATATCGGGTCAGGCCGCGCGTATCTCTCTACAATCCAAGGTATATCGGGTCAGGCCGCGCGTATCTCTCTACAATCCAAGGTATATCGGGTCAGGCCGCGCGTATCTCTCTACAATCCAAGGTAATCTCTCAGATTGCCAGTCCGGTCTATCGTTATATACGGTCGGATCATTAGAATAAGGCCATGATCATTAGAATATACAAGGCTGTTCAGTCACAGCCTTGCATAATGTAAGACGGACCCAATTATAGTGCAGCAGGGGTGTTTTGGGCTATGCCATTCCTACCACATAATTTTGATTATGACACGTTTACTTTCATTCGGGGCAAGTCTGAGAATAAGAAAAATGTTTGTAGCTTGTCATTCGGTATATGCCATTGACCCACAAATGTATCACCCATATCGCTTCACTGTTGCGAAAATTCTTCTTTGCCTAATTTTCAAATCGAACCAGCAGTAAGAAGAATTTTTCAAGACTCCGTCATCTGGGCTGCTGTTACGTCCGATTGAAGGTTTGTCAGCAGGCTGTGGTAAATACTATTGCCTGGAATAGATTGCAGCGGGAATCTCCCCCTGGAGCTCAGTCGGTAAGGCACTGGACTCGTGAAAGGTGGGTGGTTCACACCGCGGTCGTGATTGAAAACACAAACTGTAATCACTGTAATCGGTAGTGCATCGTATAACATTTCAGAAAAAGTAAACAAAATATTGATATTTGCCAGAACAGAGCCATTTATATCTATGCAAAGACGCCTCAATGAGAAATATGTCCAAAGAAAAGGTGGGCCTGTCATATACATTGGCTGGGCGGCCAAGGGCTAGACATTATGCTCCGGATGCCTCCTCCCCAAATTCATACCAATTCAATTCCAACAAAAAGGCAGCCTTACAAGAACACTGGAGATGATCCCCAATAATATTTTCCCACTTTCAATCCTCTATCATTCATATGGTACAAGGCTGCCATTTAAAAAAAGTATGGTGACTGCCATTTTTATTACAGATTTCTCAAGAATTGTATAAATTATGTTTCACATGGTCAATTAAAGAACATTTGGTCTTGGGAAATCAGTCTGTTGAGCTTTATATATGAAAACTGGATCGTTTCCCTACTAATTCAATGATACAGGGTACATACACAAATTACGTAATATTTCTACAGATAGTATGGTGACTCCCTGTTTTTATTTCACGATTTCTCTTATCTTAGCCTCACACGTTGTTACTAAAAGTTTAAAAAACATTCTCACTTATGAAAGTGAACGTGATCTACTCCCTTAATGTCGCACCGGTCCAAAATATCGACATTGTCTCCCCTTATGTAACAATGTATGCTGAAAGTTTTGTTTGCACTTCCTACTCATCTACATAACGCTTTTGGTATCATTTATTCCTCAGTCAGTATTTGCAAGCAAATATGAGTGGGACTCAAATTTTGACCACAGCCATCTTCGAGATTAAGCTCAATCTAGATTGAATGTGATCTAGAGGCTCGTATGGGGCAGTCAAAGAATGGAAATCTAGCTCAACTTGTCTTTGTCTCTTGTTACCCGGGACTAGGGAACGCATGAACCCCATGTACTTCAAGATCCTGACGATGTTCGTATGAATTGTAACCATCAAAACTTCACTGTGATATATCAGTCTCCAGATAACGATTTTATAACAAATGATGGGTTGAGAATACAGATTAGCGATACGGATTTGTTATGTGTGACATCATGGAAATATGTTGACCGCTTCCCTCTCGAAGGAAACTGTGTTTATGTTAGCTATGCTTGTTTTCTTAATATGGCGGTAGTGCTGTAAATATGATTTAGATCTTTGGACGCGTAAAGTATTTAATGGCTGACGACTGAATATTGAATGTCGGATTAGACAACTGCATCATATATAATTTATTCAAATAATGACTTTAATGACCTCGAGAGAGGGTGGTTTCCTATGCTTACTTATCAGTACTATGTCCAGCATTGGAAAATAGCATGCAGTTGGGCGCTGAGAGGGGGTCCTTCGACCCCTAACGACGCCCTTGAATCAACCCATGTATCCAGTATTTTCCATCTTCCCGTATATTCACCTAAGATTCTTACGGTCTGGGTAACAGCGGTTGGTGGATTTTACAAAAAAATCGAACTTTCACAGAACAGTGAACTTCTGATGAATCAGATTGAATTGTATGTATTTCTCTTGATGATGGTTAATCCCCGTTGAATTTTCTGGTTTCCTGAGCTTTCGTCTATAATCTACCTAATCTGATTCGAACAGTGAACCAGATCAGATATCCTATCAATAATCTAGGCTAATTCCTAAGGATGTAAATGCGATTTTTATTTTAAAAAAATTTGTCGATGGTAAGAAAAGGTTTGCGACCATATTGTAGTCATCCAACGTTCCTTGGTATCCTGCGTTTCCTCGTCGAACGTTCCTTATTGGAGTGAAACGCCATTGTATGCTTTATGAGAAGTATTTATTGCGACCAGATCGGGCTATTGTCACAATTGTATGGAGCGAACACATCTCGACCCAGATACACGTTCCATCGTTTCCCACATGTCCTCAATTGACTTGAAATATAAGGACCTTGGAAATCCGAGGACCTTGCATGATGGATTTGAATGAAATTCACCAACATGCCGGTCGAACGCGAAAAATTCTGTTCCTTCTCAATGCATTTCTGAAATGCGCTCTAATGATGTTTTGGTAACATAGCACTGTAATGTGATCCACACACTGGATTAATCAACTTATTTATCAACTCACTTGCGTATACACAGTTGACTATCGTACAAGACGCTGAGCTCAACCCCATACCACATCTTGAACCAAAACATTTGAGCTCAATAACAAGACACAAGTCGGAGAAGGCCCTGTTTTCAAACCCAAAGTGACACATTAAAATTAAACGCAACATTTAAATGGTGGTGGAAAACGAAGCCGGAGTACTGACAAGAAGTCATATGGCCTCACAGACAAATATACTGGTTGCACATTTCTAAAAATATCACAAGAACCAAAAGTGATCCCTGTGACAGTTTGAATAACACGATCACGTATAGTGGGGCATAGGATAAATATCCGAGCATCCTGACCGCGTAGGTATGTCAAGGGGAGTTCACATTATTCTCCTAAATCGATTGGAAGCTGTTTATTTGGCCATAATGAGATCATTTGTTGATTTAAGGATTACAAAATAATGTCGATAAAGATAACGTGGTGTATAACGTCAACACGTGACGATCGAATAAGAAAGAGGGCATGTCAAAAAGAATACTAAATTTTGATAATATGGGAGCACGCCATTTCCAAATTAAAAATGAATACCACGACCATCTTCCTCAGGGGAAAAGTCGTTTTCGTCCTGGAAAATCGCTTTTCATTCGCACTGACGTTTCCGGAATTATGCATTCACTAGTGATGGGACATTTGAAATGGTAAACTATTCGAATTCCAATGCGGATAGATACAGATAGCTTGTCGACGAAAGCTCAAGAAAAAAAAACATTGAGAAATTCACGAACCGTCAAAAGACATACTGAAGAATCAATCTGGTTCGGCAGAACTAAAAAAAAGTTTCGATTTTGTTACCAATACAACAACCATTAGCACTGCGGAAACTACGTTTTTTTCGTACCGATCAGAAGTCTTTCTTGAACGCACACAGACAGACTGTAGACGTTGAAAGGCAAAGATCAACAAAACGTGATCTCACAATGAATACAACTTCAGAATCAGTTCCACTTCATCATTAAACTCGCCTTAACCCTGATCTACACGTGCACATAAACGTGTTAACAACATTGGTATACAAAGATATATCTTATTCAAGTCATGTAAGACAATCAATATTTAAGTATGTTTGGACCATGACTTATCCATTGAATTCACTCTGATTAATAACATTGACATTGCAGTTGTTGGAGACACTGGGTGAACAATTAAACTTGATCGTCTTCTCTTAGTCCATAGGAACAATCTCCAGACCGAAATCCGAGCAAGCTGCATTCCGCCTAAGTTCCGCCAGGGAGAAAGGAAATCATGTTTATTTCATTACTGCTATGTTCACTTCTTCAAACGGTTACTGGAAGTTTTGTCAAAAGTGCCCTCTTCAAAAGAGATTCGATGGATAAATGTTATGATCCTCCAACATCAATTGAATCGTTCGACAATATTTCCAATGCGACTCTGGCCCAATGTGCCCTCTCTAGTCTCAACAAGGACAGTTGGCGTTTCCTGCACTGTTCTGTAGATTCCGAAGAGTTCTGTTTGGTTGGCGGTGTATCCTCTATTCCGGGATCATATAATGCGGCTGAATGTCGGTGTTATACTACGAAGGTAGGTAAACCAAATTGTTGGATTTATCGCAATAGTCAAGGCTATCAAGCAGTCTACATTAAATATGAAAGCAATAATTTGATAATCCATGATCACTTTCCTTCTTGACAACAAAAAACATAATTCAATATTCATTTCCTTGAACATTATAATGATTATGACCATTTTCGTCGAATACTTTTTTACTTAAATCTCATGCAACGTTCATTTAAACGCTTTGAACTTTATTTTCGTTTGGCTTTACGAACTATGTCTCGCTCGAAAATCGGAACTCAAATCGCTTATTGTGAAAAACTCATATTTTCTGGCTTCAGAAAATCTGTATCGACGACGAATGTGTATGTGTGAGAGGATTATACGGCGACCATTGTCAGAACATTGTTATCGGTATGTATATTGTGATGCAAAGGTACATCTGTTCACAAATAGCAGCTATGCTTTTTTAAAATAGATTCGTAGTTCATTTTTTTCAACAAAACTGTCCGATTATCATTTGAGATAGTATACGACACAGAATACTAAATTTAACAATTGTATTTTTAACTCATTAACCATAAAAATTGTTTTGCGTGGAGGCATTTGTAGCAGCTCGGCATTGCGTTGTGTTTGTCATGGGAACCAAACAAATAAGATTTTATCAACCCAACGAAGCAACTCCCCGATAGATAGATTTCGGCTACCTTGTGTGGATATGGTATTGTCTTGCTACAAAACGTATCGACACGTTTATTGACAGTCGACAACAAAGTAGAATGTAAATATGTATATATATAGAAAATAAGGACACTACATGTGGGTAGATATAAGTAAAAACCTGGATATTATATTGTCATAACCGGTTTCGCTCTTTTAGAGCTTTTCAAATGACGAAGTTAACATTGCTATTTGATATAATATATATATTTTTGTCAATCATATCATTAGTGCTTTGAATACATATTGTAGTACCAAAGTGATATGCATGTATTATCCTGAGAGGGCCCCAGGGAAGAACAGTTTCCTTTTGTAACCCTCAGTAAATAAAGTTTTAATATTATTATTATTATTATTATCGAAATTAAAGTGTAGATTAAATTGAAATAGCATGTGTTTCGTTTTAGATTGCCAGGACGCTAAAACCAGGGGTTTGGGAACCGGAAACCAAGTAACATTAATTAAACCCAATCCTGCTCCAGAAGCCTTCCAAGCTATGTGTGACTATACATATGGATACACTTACATACAAAACCGACCAAAAGTTGGGTGTGGTGGCCGAGAGGATTTTTACAGACCGTGGAAAGACTACGTCAACGGATTTGGTAATGTCGGCTGTGAACATTGGCTGGGTTTGGAGAAAATATATCAACTAACTTCACAAAATGTATACCATCTGGAAGTATTTGGTCTGTCTGGCACAGCTTGGGGTCAAAGTTTTTATGCCCAATTTAGAATAAACCGCGCATTCAATAACTACACTCTACACATTGGTGCGTGGGGTAACCACCCTAATAATCCCTCGTTAGGCGATTCTCTCTCATCGGGACAGTACAATGTCAATGGGAAACCTTTCAGCACATATGATCGCGATTCCTTGGGAAACGGCTGCCCTGTGAGCATGCGCAGTGGTTGGTGGTTCGGCGATGACTGTACAATGGGGAATGTGAACGGACCCTACTTGACAGAGACTGAGTTCGCTGCCAATCGTGGGATAGCTTCCCGGATTTTGTAAATTCAAATATTGAATGGTTTTTCATGCGCATAAACTAAATCAGAAGTTAACACACTTATACTCATCTGAGTCTCTATTAGGTTCCTGTGTATTAAATGGCAACAGGGCGTTCATTTAATGAACAAGAACAACAACAACGTCTCCTTAAGCACCGGAAGAAAATGCAGTAAAACTGAAAGATAAACACATGCTCACGAGGAAAAAATCCGAATAAGAAAGAAATGCATCTGAATATGGAAAATTATACATACCTGACGAGAAAGCACCCAATCTTTAAAAATGCACCATTTTGTAATCCGTCACGAAACACCAGTATCTGGAACATGAGAGGCAACTCTCAGCGTGAGAGCGGTTTCAGTTGTGGTGAAGTTGTGGTGTGTCCATAATATTCCTGCACGATCTCAGCCTGAACCTGTTACAGGGTAGATCCTTTTTCTTTCGGGATGTCTGACTTTCTTTTATATTCAGATGCATTTCTTTCATATATAGATTCCTTTTCTTTGCGACCAGGTGTTTTTTCTTCAGTTTTGGAGCTTTTCAAAACCGACGCCTGGACAAAAAAACAAAATTCGACAACGCGCATGTTCGCTGCTTAATTACAATCCAATTTAACTATATTACATGGCTGTCATCTTTGATGGTTTTCCATGGGTATTATCATTAAATCTATTCGTGGAAATTATTATACCACGCACTGGACACAATTGACTATTTTTATTCATGGAATTGTTTGACTGGGATATTGTTCAATCTTGTGTTTGGGCTAGTCATCTTCTCTTACATGGTAGTACATTGACATGTTGTATTTTTGGCAAAATGGAACAATGTTGCTCACTTGTCTCTTTGCGTGAATGGGCGTACAAACATTATGCACAAGAGGGTGCGCGTATGTGTGCGATGGTGAGTGCATAATGTTGTGCATGGCGAGTGGACGGAGTATCCTTGAATAGCCTGGACAATTGATGACGCCCTCGCCTCGATTGGACGCATAGGCGGTGTCTCTGACGTCTATACATTGTTTTAAAACTTCGGTTATTAATTTATTTATAATGCGGATATAGCCTTCAGGTAAATTTCGCTCGTCTTCAAACAGAGAGATTTTTCTCGATAATACAACTGACTCGTTGTTCTGGATTTCCTTGTTATGTCATGGGACACAATTCCTGATTAGGTTTGACGTGATCATATTGCAGCCGTCTTTTAAGGCTAATGATTTAATGGAATGAGGCAAAGGTCACATCAAAGATGTTAATCTTTTAAATCCCAGTACTTATCGACTGATTTCGGTCATCTCATATGATATAAAACTTTTTGAGAAGATACTAACGGTCACCGACAGCTGTATGAACAGATCTGGCTTAATAATAATTTATTGAATCAATTCCAGTCTGGTTCACTCCCCGTCAACGAATTTGATAAGGTGGAGTGTATTTGTATCTCAAAATGCTTTCCAATCATTAATCCCGAAGTTATTTTGGCAAAATTTACGCAATTTGGCGTTAATGGTTTGCAGATTATTTAAATAAATTTCAGAATGTAAATTTCAAAAGGTTTCCGTCTGAGTCTGTGAACATGAACTTCGGGGGGCTCCAAGAGTCTGTTCTTTGGCGTCCTCTTTTATTGTTCATGTAACTGATTCCTTCTGTGCTTAGATAGTCAAAGATCGTCTTATACGACGATGATACAGCTTGATTTTTATTCTGATGATTTAGGTTTAAAGATCAATCTATCTTCAAAAATCTGGGAAATGTATCTGTTTGTCTCACGGATAATGATCTAACATTGAATGTATGTTGTGTGAAACTCACCAAAGACTAATTAGAAATTCCAAACTCGAGACCTGAGTTGGTGTAATGTACGGGTAGATACTTCATGTAGGCAGCTATTGTCTGAGTCTTTGTGCAGCTGAAAAGGCTCAAGTCTAGAAACTTGGCTATTGTATGCATTGTCTCGTGAACCTTACATGGAGTATGAACCAATGTACGTCAAGGGCAGAGGATGCACATTAACGAGATAGGCTGTACGTCTACACATGACATGGTTCCGTACTATATTGATGCCATTATTGTAACATAAATTCAAGTGTACATACATATATAACTGGACAACGAAATAATCTTCATTGAAACTTATGTGTGTCAGAAAGTGAAAAGAAAACCTTCTTATACAGAGGTGCCATTTTTGAAGGGTAAACCCTACATTAGTATCACTCTTCAGTTTTTCTTTTTTCTTCTGCACATGTGTAGTTTTGATCTCCTGCCCGGAGACTGTTCTCATTTGATGCCCCTTACAGCATTCACAACAGGCCTCGCACAAGCCATGCAATTTCAGGCGCTAAGAGTAATGGAATTTCGTTGAAAGGACATGGAAAGTCAGAGGAAATATATGTACAGAGTCCGGGGAAAATGAGTGGAAAAAGCTAAGTTATTCTCTGAAGTTCAGCGAAATTTATTGCGGAATAAAAATCCAAACAGCCGTGAAACGTGTTTGCTGGTGACCGAATTTCGCCAGATTGGAACGAGGTCAGACAGCTCATTTACATATTTTGTGTAGTCCATTGGTTGAACTAAACTCGTGACTGTTTCCCGCTGAATTAATATTCATATTCTGTGACGTGTATTGGTCGAGGTCATAATGTCGACAGCTGATTGGCTCACGCTCTTGACATCTGTACTAATTTACGTATCCAGAACAGTCGCCATTTGAACTGGTCAAATTGCAGTCGCCATTGTTCGTTGGTTTGGAATTTAGCTTTGGGCTAATTTTGCCGATGCCGGGAAAATGCAAATTTAGTGAACATTGGCTGAGACTGGATGATTATAACTGTGGTTGTCCCGTCACGGTGAGAGGACAGCAACGTACACGGTGTGTCAAACAAATGTGGATCTGTCCAATATGGGCGATGGTCCTTTACGGAGCCATACAAAAATTACAGGGTGCACATTACGCATGGACAGAAAAATCAGGGCGGCCAGCACATGAACATACCAGCATTTCTGACTATACCCGAGACAACAACGACAATAAAAGAGACCGCCGTGCTCGCCCGAGCTTCAACTTCTACCTCGAACGGTGAGACGACCAATACCCTGCACGACCGTGGCCGTATGCCAACATCTGCCGGCGATCATCGCGAGGGTATTTCTGGCTTTCTTTCAACAAATTAGACATTGGAACCGGAAATATTGTGGTGTTTGAAACAAATACAGTCACACTGATATAGATAGATTGTCTTTCAATGGGCTTTTCCAGAAATTATCCAGACCCCCCCCTGTGGAAGAGGTCAGCTATTAAAAAAATAATCCATGGATAGCACCAGACAATTTCAACTTCTGAATTTTTTTCCATGGATTAAGTTTATCTCAAAATAATAATCCATGGATAAACACACGTTTGAGTCTGAGTCTACACCAGTTTATTGTGGGTGCGGCTCCATAGGTCAGATTTTTCTGGACCGTCCAGATTGTTCGCGTCTCCCACAAAATCCATCCAGGGGTTTGGACTTGGAAAAAAAATCCATCCAAACTTTTCAGGCTGAAAAAAAAATCCATCCAACCTCTTCCACAGGGGGGGGGGTCTGGATAATTTCTGGAAAAGCCCAATATGAAGTCAGACATGGACGATGGCTGAGTTATGAATGTCTGATCTGGAACTTGTATGAAAAGCGTTGTTTAGAGGTCACGGAAATTTCAAAAATTGGTCATAGAAAAGTCATGGAATTTTGAACCTCTGAAAGTGCACGAACCCTGTCATAAAAAATACCGTTCTTCTCTCTGACAGTCATATACACGGTGGCTTGTGCATTGAACGTGATAATTGGGAGATTATCGCAGTAAATTTTATCTTTCCAATTTCTTTTAAAAGTTGCCTTTATCTGGTATCATTTGTTACGGCGAGAAGGATAGTCATTCTCCACGGTCCAGCGACAACCGATCCTATCTGGCTATTATCTGGGGCTGATGCCAGGAAGTCACTGCGCCACAAAGCAATAGCAGGATAACCAGCGAGTAATATAGGACCAGCACTTGTTGTCCCATCAGTTTTTTTAGTCAATCTTTCAAATGCAAGAACTCGAAATTGGTACATGATATATAGATCTGAAACTTCAACTTTACACACATATTCTTGAGGTTGTTCTATAACTATATGGCACTTTATGAATTATTATTACGAATATGAATTTTAATATTTTTGAACATTTTTCAATCTTTGGTAAGCTACCTTACAACAAAAGTTATGATTTATATATAGTGCAAGATCACAAAGATGATCTTCGCTTTAGATAGGGAATCGTACTCAATGCGTTTTTGATACACACAGCTGGTGGGGCTAATTTTTGTCTAAAAAGCACCAAATTGACCATTTGAATAGATAAAGATAAAGAATAATCAAGACTCACAGACAAACACAACCAGACTTACAGTGGTTCAAACCTGCCGTATTTTGCACTTTTCAGTGCATTTACAGTCGATATTTTCTCTCCAAAATTCTCGTTGCAAAATTATGACACCTTTAACCAAAATCATATTTAGACTTATTTGTTGGTCAAAATAGCTAAAATTGGTTTTGGTTAAAGGTGTCCTATTTTTGTAACAAGAGAAAATCCGCACCGAAAAGTGCCTAAAAATACGAAAATAAGCCAACTTACCAACTTTAGTGAGCCATAAATCCGTTTTCGTGCATCTGCAGTCCTTCATTATTTCGGGTCTTATAATTCAGCATGAAGGCTGTACAAAATGGTCCATTTCATATCCCTTTGATAAAAGTGAAAGTTTGGCCCTTCAAACCGAACAGCTTGAGGACGATTCCCTATGTCAAGCGAACCCCACCATTCTTCCCAAATATGGGACTAATAAACTCCTCTGATGCAAGTAAACCCGACATCAGTACTTTAAGTACTTTGATTATATTAGTTTTCTATGTGATATGAAGAGCTGCTATGGTCTCACAAGTTTTAAATCTAAACTATACGCTTGGAAGAAATCGGATTAGGTTAGTGTTACGCATGAGCTATTTACACCAGGGCATGCACTTCTTAATCAATATGCTTTTACGGTATTGCCCTGTATATGTTCACTCATGTTTTTACGGGGCGATTTAGACCCGTAGGGACTAATGGTCCTGTCTTATAGTGAGGAAAAATTTGAGCACAGGTGGTACCGTTGCCACGGTGACTGGTTGTTTATTTAACTGCTTTAGGCTTTGAGAGGAAGAGCAGAAGAAAAGAGCCCTCAAGTTATTCAGCTACTGCAGATAATTTGGTCAACCATTTTGGCTGATTTTGTTTCACCTGGTCTATATTAGTGAAGTTAAATATTTTCTGCTATTCTTATATATGTTCCTATGTCATTTTCACAGAGTTTTCTGCTTTAGAGCATGAATACAAAATGGATAATATTCAGAGGTTGACTTAGAGAGTTTTCCTGAAAGGATGTCATAAATCGCTGAGTTGATAACACCTTTATTTAGTACACTTGATATATACAGAAGAAAATCATATGTTTGCCATGTTGGCAAGAAATTCTAATTTTCTAGGCTTCCATTCTTGCAGAAATTGTATTCACGGTATGTTACTTGGGGACTTACACACAATCATCCCCTCCACCAGACCCACTATATCATTTAGAGGACAGAGACAGGCATGACCTAGGTCAATGGCTGGGTTCACTTAGCTGATAGGGTCAATTGATAGGGTCAAACTCCAGATAGAGTAGAAGATTTAAATAGAAGTGATCTACATGTACAAGTCTGCATAATATAACAACCATTGTCAGAATTTGTAACCTTCCAAACTAGGGGTGTACTGGCAGGAGGATATGCCATGAGAGGATGCATCCCAGCATAGCTCCAGTCCATCTAACCATGAGGATTTTACATTATATCTCAATACTCATTTTTTGTCATTTACTGCTGAAAGATATGCTTTCTACAATCTGAAAAAGTAAAATATTTTACAGATATTTGTAACATGCAGAGAAGACATTATTTATCCTTTCATCAGGTTGGTTTCATAATAAATGCCTGTCCCGTCAGCCACAAGTTGTTTTTCTAAATATATATATGTGTACAATTGCACTAATTCACTAGAGATCCTTGTCGAGAGAAATGCGTGAGACTACAAATTGTATGGCTCTTCGCCATGAGACTGAACATCAAAGAGTTAGTGGAATTATTCCAACAGCCTATTTTACATTTAAATACATGTAGCTCTGTTTCAGTGCCTAAGGCTCTACTTTTAAATATAATTCCTTTTATTTCATTCAGGATCTATATTGCAAAAGATACAGAATCTCTCTCTCTCTCTATCCCTCTCTCTCATGCACGTATATAAACAGTGCAACAAAGTAAGTCCTCCCAAAACGTTGTTTGATATGTTCTAAGATATTTGCCCCATCGCGATGAAATTTTGCACACACTATCCCAGTAATCAAACCGACACGGTGTACCAAGAATTATCCTGTAGGTGCAGTTGTGCTCTAATGAGCATGCGCAAACTGGAACTCGGTCGGATTCTGAAAATTACACAAACAGATTCAACCAGATTTTTCAATGACAAATGTTCATTTCATCACATATTCAACATATTCACTGGGTGTCTCGATGGCAGGTAACCACCACGACACTGTATCACACTCCGACATCGAGCTAGCATCGTGTTGATGATGGCAGTTGAAAATATCCAAATGTCGATCGCCCAGTCCTGAAATTTATTCGTGTGGTTGTGCATTCAAGACATGACACACACCGCAAGAAATTCATGCGTTTTCACATGACCTTCATCAGGTAATGTAATGTCCGAGATGGTCAATAAAAATGGTCGCATACCCGAAAAGCCCATATTACTGCCCGCAAGTATTGGGCGTTAAAATTTGCATATTTCTGTGGTAAACCATGCCTCGGTTATCGAATATGGATAGGGCTATTGCAATTGACCTTTGGAAGGCTAACACGACTGTAAAACAGGTTGCCCGTCGAATGGGTTTGTCTGCTAACGCCATTCGTAAATTACAAACCAAATTTGAAGGATCTGCCGAGAATTGGACGGCCCAGGGCAACCACGCAACGACAAGATCGGCGAATCGCAAACGTCGCACTCAGGGACAGAAGGTCATCAGGTATGAGGGTCTGCGTGTGCCATAAAAATTCGAATATCATTTTCGTTGATCAATCACTTTCTTAGTGGCAAGATCATTCTTTACATGACGCGCGATCGGTGTCTTAAAAAAAGAGACTGAAAATGTAAAAAAAAACCTTGAAAACGTCTCACTGGCTGGCACAATGGTAAAATTCAGGCATTTCAGAATGTTTTTAAACTGAATTTTGGAACAGAGACGCTAAAATCAATGTTCCCGCTGAAAAATCTCATACCTGTAATCAGTATGATAAATGCGCAGTGACATTGCTAAATCATTGTCGAATTTGGCG
This sequence comes from Hanleya hanleyi, assembly GCA_036873755.1. Lineage (NCBI taxonomy): Eukaryota > Metazoa > Mollusca > Polyplacophora > Lepidopleurida > Hanleyidae > Hanleya > Hanleya hanleyi. The sequence continues at coordinate 46,465 of JAVTVY010021351.1, read as the reverse complement.
CGGATTCAACTCGTTCCTCAATTCAATTAACTCCCATTTTGAATTCCAGCACCAGAAGTCCGAGATCAGATTCGAGCAGATGCTGGTGCCGGGATTGGGAGGTTGAGTGCCCAAATAATTAGGCGACGCCTAAAAGCCGTCGGATTACGTGCTAGGCGCATGGTTAAGAAAGCCTTGTTGCTTCACCGTCATAAGATAGCGCGTCTGCGGTGGGCAACAAATCATGTTCGATGGATTAGACAGCAATGGGCGAATGGTCTTTTCAGCGCCGAAACGCACGTATGTCTCCGCCATGTTGATGGTAGGAGGCGTGTGTGGCGTCGGCATGGTGAAGAGCATGCAGAGTGCTGCGTGGAGCCCTTGACGGCCTTTGGTGGTGGCAGCGTAATGGTGTGGGCAGGCATTAGTACCGCAGGTAAAACCGATCTGGTGCCTATTGAGGGGAACTTGAACGCCAATCGCTACGTTGCTGAAGTTCTCCGTCCACAGGTTTTGCCCTACGCAGGCGACGTCGGTGATGGATTTGTCTTCAAGGACGACAATGCCCGTCCACATCGAGCAAGGGTTGTAAATGGCTTTACGTTTCGTAACTTGTGTCTAACTACGCTTAACCCGGGGCTAAGGGCCGTATGAACCCATGTACTTCAAGATCCCCATGGTGCTCATATGAACAGTCACAATCAAAGCGTGACCTAGATACATCATTCTCTAGAGGACGACGTTACAACGAATATTATGGATTAAGGATACTGATCAGCGATACGGATTTGATATTTTTGGATCTTCATGATGTCTTGCCGGCATCATTGAAAACTTGACCGCTTCTCACTTGCCTCTGTTTATGTATACTATGATTGTCTTTTTGAATTTGGTGCTAATACTGTTATATGGAATATGGAATAGGTCTTTGGACGGCGGATATTCTTTAATGGACGACGGCTGAATTATGAATGACGAACCAGACGCTTGTAATTATTCCAAACTGAAGGCATTGAGCGGATGCAGTGGTCCACCAGTTCTCCGAATTTCAACCCCATCGAACATCTGTGGGATCTGTTTGTGTAATTTTCAAACTCCGACCGAGTTCCAGTTTGCGCATGCTCATTAGATACACCGTGTCGGCTTAATTACTGGTATAGTGTGTGCAAAATTTCATCGCGATCGGGCAATATCTTGGGACATATCAAGCAACGCTTTGGGGGGAACTTACTTTTGCTGCACTGTTTATATATACAGAATGGTAATAAATTTCGAGAAACTAAAGAACTTCACTTCATCAAAAAATTCCGCCTTCAACTCAAAGACTGATACTCCCCCCCCCCCACCACCCTTCCCAAACATACCCAACCCATAACCTATGTCGCTTTCCAATACAGTGATCAGACCAAAGCTGGCATGGAATTTGACTTGTGTTATTTAGTTTTTCTTATTCGGATGATCATAAGAGTCAATAATCCTTTATTTCGTAGTAGAGGTTGAATAGCCTTTTTGTTTGTCTGCCATGGAGAGAACAAGTATGAGCATTACATCAATTAATTCCTCTATAATATTATCTCTCTTTCATTGCCAGCATTGAGTATATTTGTACAAATAATATGGAAAATATAATATAGTCCAAATAATAATAGCCATGTGCGGGCAAGAAACTAAGCTTTCACACAGTTCTGCCATTCTTCCTTAGAAGTTTTTTAATCTGATTTTTCTGTGTAATTATCATGTTTGCTTATTGTTATATCTTGCGTATCAATGTATTAGTTCCGTTTTGTTTTGTTTTCCATATGTATATTATTGGTCACAAAGACCATCGTACCCAATGAGTACCGAATGGTAATTGGCTCATAGCATAAACTCCTTAAACATGATACATATTAACTATTCAATAATGAAGGAAGATAGCGGGAGATAAAATCATTTTCGCGAATGTCCAACCGTCGCTGTACCGATGTTGTTCAAGTAATCTTTTAGAAAGGGAACGTTTTGAACTTATCTTTGCAGCATGCGTGGATATGCTTGCATACAAACATATTTCTCAAAGTCAGTATTGGCTGTTTGTGCACTCGGAGGCGCGCTGTCCGATACGTTGTCTGTCCTATGTAGTTTTCATCGCATCCACTACATATAATAACATAAATCACATTCTTAGAAACACAATTTTTCTTTACTGTAAAGAAACTACCCGAGTTCTTGAATGAAAATGACGAGCCTTCAATCAGGTATTCACATGTACTGCATAGAGAATCTGTGCATATTGACTTGAGGAGTGCTGGGATTTTCTACATATGTGGCACGAGTTAAGATTGTTTTTTTCAGATTAGGGGCCTGTCTCTGGCTTTTAATGAGTTTCACATCTTTCAGACTATTTTGCAATTTAGGACTCTCGTGCAGTATAGATTTTGCACAATTTGGGAATATATGTTCGCGTTATGTGGAATGTATGTGGTTATAAACGCCATGCTATCGCTCGTTGATTTCGGTTTTGAGGTTCTCAAGAACGTAATGTTATGTGACTTGGCTTTATTTAATTTATTTATTGATAATCTATTTCGGAAAAACCCTAATTGCCAAATCTTTCTCAAGTTCACTCAGCCTCTTTTCCCTTAACTTCGGTTCTGTCACAATTTTGCAAATTTTACGAGCAAGGTTATACGGAATATGGATCTTAGTATGTCTTGTGTGATTACTTTTGAAATGAAGATATTGTCTAGTATCGGATACAAATCGGTGATTAGTTCGTTTTCGTTTTTAGTTATCAAAAATGTCGAGAAAGGATAATCTAATTCTGCTGCTTTCCATGGTAAATTTGATATTCCGGTGCAGCGCTTGCAAAATATGGTAGACAGTTTGTATTACACCACATATAAGGGAAGTGGGAAGAGGTGCCGACATACTGACTGCGTCACATGACTTCACAGAATAGTCTTCTGGTTAACCTATTCTAAAGCACAAACCAAGAATCTAACGATTCGTGATATGTGTTGTATCTCAGGTACGCTTTTATTGTACCTGTTCATGTGGCAACTTGGATGATATGACCACACGGCCCCTAGCACCGGCATAAGCGGTATTAGATACAAATCTAGAGAGCTATGATGGAAATGCTCTGACAACTCGTATACTGGTAATTGGTGAGCTGTTTCGCTGTGACAACTCGTACATCGGAGATTGGTGAGCTGTATCGTCGTCAGATGTAAATGACGGCACTTAACACAAAAGACTAGTCTGTAAGGCCCGATGTCGACCCAGCATCAACTTCCCACGAATGCCAACATATATCAAAGACCAAAAGGTCTGTACAGGGGGCGGGCCTCGGGGACGAAACGTCCACCAGCAGAATCTCGCCATATACAGGTAAAAATTACAACACATATAAGGGAAGTGGGAAGAGGTGCCGACATACTGCCACATACTGTCACATTTAGACTCCTGTCATAGCTACAATCAGACAGTGGAATTCGTAATTTGTTCTTAGCCTTTTCATTACTCTGCCATACACAAAGACAGTTCATGCTGTATTTATTTCCACTATACATACACTACATATAAATATAATGCACCCCTTGATTCCCTTCCTATATATAACCAATGTGTAGGCACAATCAATACCTCACTGAATATGTTACTTTTCAACACATCGATTTCATGTTTTGAATATCGTTTGAAACAGGGCCAATTTTTTATTGAATTTATCTACTCTGATGTCTTTACGAGCTGTGTATTTTTCAATTGAAAACTGGTCCGAAAATATACAGAGAAGTGATTTGAAATTAAGCTCTGTATTTGAGAATTTATTATTGTAAATATAGATATATTTGTCAAAGCGTCATTGTTTTGATAGCATATTGGTTCCCATCCTGAACATGAGTACATGTAACGAATAAATGCTCAAGAATAGTCTCCATTTCACTGGAACAGTTTTCACACTTAGTTTCATCTTTAAATGATCTTTTATACAGAAACGATTTCGTGACTAGTATCCTGTGTAATATTTTGAACTGTATCTCTTCAAGTTTTGTGTGCATTATACAATGAAAAGGATTGGAGCGATATGCAAGCGATGGGAAAAACTGACGACGTCTGGCGACTAAAATGCAACCATATGACTCTACGGGAAAGAATTCTTCGACATCCAACATTCAGACCCGAGAATCCGGAGGAATCTCGGACGTAACCTTAGTATCTCAGTCGTGCTTTTATTGCAGCTGTTGATGTGGAGACTATGAAGTATTCACACGGTCCCTAGCACCGGCTTAAGCGGAATTAGATACGCTAGCTCGGGAGCTGTGATGACAGATCAGCTCGAACAACTCATCTGATGGTAAAGGATGAGCATCATGGACGTCTGATGGAGGAAACGCCTTAACATGGTGAAATCTGGTAAATGCAGGAATACCTAGGAAAACTAATCTATAAAATCCGACGTCGTACGAGTTTTATAGACATCCACCCAATTTATACAAGAGCTCATATTGAAAATATCTTGCCATTTTGTTTAAGATGGTGGTTGTGCATTTGGCTCATAATTTAAGATATCATTGAACTTTCTGTCCCCCGTCCCCTGTCCTGCCAAAAGTTGCAGATGAACAGTAATTGTGGGACTTGCTTTAGGCATATTTATAATATCTGAAAGTATTCTGTTTTGCCATTCTTTCGAAATATTTTTCAACAATTTTTTATAGTCTAGATATGTTCCTTTTATATTATATATTGATTTTGATTGATCAGCGGTGAAAAAATTGCCGTTTGCATCCATCAAATCTCTCATATACCGGATTTGTTTGCCATACCAGTTTTTTAAATAAAATGCGTCGAATGATAACAAGTTGGGTTAAACCATAATGGTTCGTTATATATATCATTTGTAGATCTAACTTTCGCTTTTTTTTAAGTGTACGCAAACGCATATACGTACGGTATTGAGAAAATATTTCCATTTTCTGTTCTCGAAAATGTTTCTGTATCCACGACAACTTCAATGATTTCATGAAAGGTACCATCGTGACCATTCGCAAGCTTAAGCCACCACGTTTATAATCTTGAGTGATTTGCACTCTTTTCAGTTTATCAGGTTTGACATTCCAGATGAATTTATATAGAATAGAGTTTATTTTCCAAATAGTATCACCAGGAGGGGTTCGGCAGGGCGACGAAGAGATGTATAATTTAAGAGTGAGTTTACGAGTTATTTTACCAAGAAGGGCAAATTTCTTAATTTCCGTCTGTGGAGTTCCTTTTACAGATCATTCAACCTAAAAATATAATTGTTTTTCCAAATATCATGGAAATTCAATGTGGAAAATTGTATTCCAAATACTCAAATATCAATTACCCAATGAAGCCTGACATCCAGACACAGTTTTATATTTCATCCTGACACTGACCCAATCCATACTGCTTTTGTTTTATCCGCATTAAGTTTTAGTTCAAAGTATCGATAAAAGAGTGTCAAACTGTTGAATGCTTCTCGAAGTGATTCTTCTGAACGGTCAAGGCATAGCTGAGTGTCATTAGCATATTGACTGATCTTAAATTCCACATCTCCTACACAACTGACAATAGGGAACACATACCCTGATTTTCATTTTAAAATCATGGTAGTGACCTACAGACATAAATAACGGACAAGGTTTGACCAATCAAAACAGATTGTCCATCAGGTGGTAGCCCATACAAATACCTTCAGCATGATACCTTAAATGTAACATAAACATCAGCCGAAGTGAAAATAGTAATGTTACCCCTACCGCTAAGTTTCCCCGATTCAATTCCCTGATCCGCTATAAGTGTCTCTAGCACATTACCTGCCCATGTCTCAGGCTGGAACTTCACCACAGAAGGATGCGTTGATGTGTGGTCTAACAAACACTCACCATGAATTTTTTTCTGTACTGTGGGTCAAGGTTCGATGTTGAAAGCGGTCTTGGGATGACAGACTATAGTTCTGAACAAGCCTGGTTATTGAATTGTTTTGATTTAACTCGAACATAACTAATTTAGATCCAAATGTAAAACGTTTAATCAAATTGCCTGAATCTTACTGATCGATACATATTTAGTATAACTGGATCAATGCTTCAGTTGCGATGTTGTTAAAACTAAGAGGGTGTCAATTTTTTCTGTGGACGGGCATCGATTTACTAAGCGATGATTTTGCCCCAACGAAGTACGGATCATGTACCAAATATAAAATATCTGGCATGAAAGAAATAACAAGTCTCCTTTGCGTTTGAAGGTTAAAAAGCAGATGTTTTTGAAACCCAAAACATCTCAATTTCTTTTACTGAATATCAGCCTTGGACAAATTGCGCTGGTCAGTTGCATAAACATGCATTGAAGACTGATCAAAGTGTGCTTTGGTAATTTTTAAGCATTTATAGAGAGGATTTTCTCTGGTAACAAAATATGACACCTCAAATCAAAATATTAGTTTTGCACACCATATATGGGGGACTATGATTATTGGAATCAAACTTGGTTTTGGTTTGAACGTTCATATTTGTGTTACAAGAGAATGTTTTCCTTATAAATGCCCCAAAATTCCAAAAGCGTTCCCCATTGTGCGTTTTACTAATCATCAATCGATTTTACGCCACTGATCATGACCATTGCAATTTTTCTACGGCTGCTATTTCAGTATGTAAACTTGAAGAAAAACAGCTTTATTAACAGTTTTTCCATGTGAATGGCACGTGAACAGCTACAACAAAGGCGTGATTGGGATACAAATCGTCAGAGGGAAGTTTTGGTTCTTATAATGTTTTTTTAGAAATATGCAGTCATTATATTTGTCTGCATGGGGGTCATATGGCTTCTTTGCAGTACACCGGCATCGTTTCCCATCACCCTTTTAATGTTGCGTTTAACAATCCTTTTTCGATTGGTACAACATTTTATTATATATATATACACGGTAACTGGAATGTATGAGGTCTCATGATTCTCGCGAATAACGAATAATCTTCCCGTCGCGCGTCGCGTCGCGTTCTTATAATGTTAAGAGATAGAACGCGACGCGACGTCGCCCTTTTTAAACGCGTCGCCCACCTTCCGATATATTTTAGGACAAAATCGAGCTGCGCATGCTTAGGGATCAGATATTGCGATGTGGATCGTATGGTGAGGCCGTCATTTCATGAATGAGCTCTGCCACTATCGATGAAGATAATGTCGGCGTAAATGAATGATGATTATCCAGCATTATCGTGTAGCTTTTAAATGGTGTTAAATATTAGTCCATGCTTGAAATGATACCTGTTATGATCGCTTGGAAAGTCTGCAACTCGCTGTGTTGTACTGTACACATTATATCTGCATTCCCATTGGATTTACACGTGTATGTGTGTGTGGCTTTTATGTGTGATTTTATGTGTTTGTGTGTTTTCATTTTTCAGATGTCCTTATGTCACCACATTGACCAGAGCGTTGAAAATATCCTTTTATTAACTGCTTTCCAACAGAGTATACCGGTACTCAACCTGTCACGTCCCGACAGATTGTAGTGTAGACCTATAAGCTTTCAATTTAGCGGAGAGAGATAGTCCTAAAGCTCTCTCAAAAATGGCTTGAACAAAATCTATAACAAAATCCCTGAATTATTTCAAGAGTGTATATCAAGGAGATTTGAATTTTTCTTGAAATTGAGGAAAGAATCCCTGCAGTTAAGAGCAACCTATACGAACTCCAAGAACTCGTCACGAATTTTACGTTCAATTATCGTCAAACGTCTAATGCGATCGTGGAAATTCCGGATGATTTGAAGAGTGCAGAACTACTGATATTCTTCAATCAATTCTTAGAAAGAGAAGAAAGAACAAAATTCTCACCGTAAAATAACTTCAATTCCATCATAATTTTTTTTTGAGAGAGCTATAGGACTATCTCTCTCCGCTAAATTGGAAGCTTATAATCACTACAATCTGTCGGGACGTGACAGGTTGAGTACCGGTATACACTGTTGGACAGCAGTAGATAAAAGGATATTTTCAACGCCCTGGTCAATATGGTCACATAAGGAGGTATGCTGTAAGGACATCTGAAAAATGAAAACACACAAACACATAAAAGCACACATAAAAGCCACACCCACATACACGCGTAAATCCAATGGGAATAAAGAAATTCAAGACGATGTACGGATGTGGGGGGTTGCGTACCTTTTGAGAGCGAAGATATAATGTGTAGAGTACAGCACAGCGAGTTGCAGACTTTCCGAGAGATAATTTCATAACAGGTATCATTCCAAGCATGGACTATTATTTAACATCATTTAAAAGCTATACGATAATGCAGGATAATCATTATTCATTTACGCCGACATTACCTTCATCGATAGTGGCAGAGCTCATTCATGAAATGGCATAGCTCACCATACGATCCACATTGCAATAGCTGCTTCCTAAGCATGCGCAGCTCGATTTTGCCCCAAAATACCGGAAGGCGAAGCGAAGGACGACGTGACGCGCGACGGGAAGGGCGACGTCGTCCACGACGTCACATTTAAAACAACGCGACGTCGCGCTAAACAAGGCGACGTCGCGTCGAGTCCCATCTTTTAACATTGTAAGAAGAGCGATGATAAGATAAGATAAGATAATTCTTTATTGTACAGGCGTCAATGACTGACAGAGTATAAAATTCACATATAACAACAGGTCAGTTAATTCCAAAACTTACAGGACATATCATCTCATATACTACAATACAGTATAACACTCACTGAGTGGCGCTATTCGGGCTAGGCCCAGTATTTAGTAGATCTTGTCGGAGATTATTACAGTCTGCAACATATTTACAAATAATTTTGCAAATGGATGGATTATTATTACGAAGAATATATAAGAGAGTATCATCTGTTGAACAGCTGTCAAAATCTCTGTCCTGGGATATTACAGTGATAAATAAATTATAAGATAAGATGCGACGCGCGACGGGAAGGGCGCCGTCGTGGGCGACGTCGCTCATCGCGTCGCGTTGATAAAAGCGACGCACGACGGAAAGGGCGACGTCGTGGGCGACGTCATGGGCGACGTCGCGTCGCGTTCTATCTCTTAACATTATAAGAACGCGACACGACGCGCGACGGCAAGGGCGACGTTATGGGCGACGTCGCCCTTCCCGTCGCATACGACGCGCGACGCAAAAATGGCCGGAATAGAACACCATAGGTTTACGAGTATAATACAGTCGCAGCCACGATGGTTGATGCATTGTAAAATAATACGAAACGATAGCAGAACAATGACGTTCTGTCAAACCAGATTATCTCTTAATTACTTCTGTCGACGGTTCGCGCTTCAAGACAAACAGGTAACACCAGAAGATTATCATGTTTATTGACATGCAAACAATATGTTTTGCATATCGGTATAATAATTTGATTATGTATGCTTGTTCATGAAGAGAGTATGTTTACTCTCTTTAGAGCGTGTAGTTTTCTTCATGAATAATGAAGTGAATGTACTGAGACAGGCCATAGACGCTCAATGGCAAAGATCAACAAAACGTGACCCCATAGCGAATTTCCTAAAATTTTATATTGACCCACACGTATTTAAATAAACCATCATTGGTAAGCCAACATATATTTTATTCAAGTCATGTTAGACCGTCAATGAATATGCATGTTTCAACCTTGACTTGCCACTTCGAATTAATGATTGATGTTTTCATTAATTTGTCTTGGACAACGTACACTGATACTGGATTTGTTCGAGACACTGGTTGACAGATCACCTTGTCTTTCTTTCAGTCCATAGAATCGCGGACCGGAGGAACAATCTCCCGAGCAAAATATAGGGACCGATCAAAGTGAATTCTGTCTAATTGTTACTGGATAGACTGGAATCATGCTTATTTCATTACTGCTCTATTCACTTCTCCAAACAGTTTCTGAAAGTTCTGTCAAAAGTGCTCACTTCAAAAGAGATTCGATCGACAACTGTTATGATCCACCAACATCTATTGAATCGTTCGATCATATGTCCAATGCGACTCTGACCCAATGTGCCCGTTCTAGTCTCAACAAGGACAGATGGCGTTTTCTGCACTGTTCTGTAGATTCCGAGGAATCCTGTTCTGTCGGAGGTGTATCCTCTCTTCCGGAATCATATAATGCGGCTGAATGTGGGTGTTATACTACGAAGGTAGGTAAACCAAATTATATGATATGGCGCACTGGCCCAGGTCATCATGCAGTCTACATTAAATACGAAAGAAATAATTTCATAATCCATGATCACTTTCCTACTTCACAACAAAAACATCTTTCAAAATTCATTTCCTTGAACATTATGATGAGTATGACCGTTTCCGTCGAACACATTTTATTTAAATCTCATGCTACTTTCATTCAAACATTCTGAACTTTATTTTACCTTTGACTTTACCAGCTTTGCCTTCGCTCGAAAATTCGATCTCAAATCTCGCGTTGTGAAGAACTTATATTTTTTGTTTCAGAAAATGTGTATTGACGGCGAATGTGTATGCGTGAGAGGATTATACGGTGACCAGTGCCAGAACGTTGTTACCGGTATGTATATTCTTATACAAAGATACATCTGTTCAAAAATAGCAGTTCTGCGTTTTAAAATAGATTAATAGCATTTGTTATTTTTTTTCACAAATCTGCTCGTATGTGATGTGAGATAGTATATGCCACAAAATATTAAATTTAACAATTGTACTTTTGGCTTATTAACTATAAAGTTGTTTTGTATGCAGGCATTTTTAGCAGCTCAGCATTGTCTTGTATTTGTCATAGGAACCAAAAGGTGAATAAGATTTTAGCTCCCCCCCCCCAACGAAGCAATTCCGCTGATGGATCGATGTGCGCTCCCTTGTTGTGGGGATATGGTATTGTTTTGCTTCAAAACCTAACAAAAACTAAAGTGGGGGAGGGGGATTTGGTTTTACCGTACCTGGCCTGGGCCCCCCGGAACGACAAACTGAGCTGACTCTCCGTGACTTTGTAGTCTATCATATTGGGATCATTTTAAACCTATTTGCATAACTTCCAATCAGCGGGTCATGGAAAAATTCAAAATGGTGACCATGTGGAGACCAGAAAAATGGGGGTTTCGCAATTTTTATTCAAAATTCCTGCTTTTTTCTGCGTAAATTGTATTTTATCTCAGCCATGTTTCAATAGTAACACGTGCAAAATTATCATACATACGTCACAATGGCATTTCGTCGGAGGGATGGTTTGCAATAGACGTTTTCATCCTTACCTTATTTGCTAGGTGCGCACAATATTTAACTTCAACTGTCAGATGTTTTACCCAGTGTGTTATTTGCATATCGTTCCAATTGCGGTAATAAGAATTGATTTGATGTGAGTTGAGTTTAGATAAATACAGTCCACCTACAGTAGGCCGCCGCCATCTATGAATAATTCCCACGTACATAACCTAAATATATTATAGGCATATCACTATCAATATCAACGAATCAAACAATAAAATATAAAGAAACACAAGCTAGTTTTCCGCAGAAAAGAAGTTGTCTATTCATTAAAATGAATTTCCAACGCGTTTTCTACAGAATAATGTATGTCAACCACGTATTAATTACTGCTACTGCATAATGTATATCGACCACGCGTATTGCGTAAATTCATGTAAAAACATGGAGCTCTGTATGAGCCTATTTATATTGCTGTTTCCACGGCGACGGCACGAAAGTATCTGAGAACATCATGCAAAAATGTCTTCCTACAGGGGATTTCATAATAGTTCACCGTTTGGGGCTGACGTGATGTTTACAAACACGTCATGATGCTCTGGCAAGTTGAACAGTTTTGATGTGTCTTAAGTTGCAAACTTGCAAGTTAACTTCGAATGTCATGCTGATCTCTGACTGGGAAATGGGTTTTCACACAGTCAGCCAGCCAATGAGAATCATAGAAACACTCTGAATGTAATAAACATATCATTAGAAGTTGGCCACTTCAGATAGGATGTGCAAAGTTACATGTGATGTTTTGATTCAGTCTAGGCATGTAATTTCTTGTCACTGTAAATTATGATGAAATCCTCTTTAAAACTCGCAAGAATGAAAATAGCCACGTTGCATCTTTTTGTACTTAGGAGTGATTACAGTTTTAAATAAGGAGTATGGTCGTTCGTCTAAACCCACAGATAATCCAGTTTGGAAATCTTATTTAGATCTACTCTCACGTTGACGATAAGTTGATATGATTCGCCTTTGAAATAGTCAACTATGCCGCTGTGGATAGTAATATTCCACAACATACATATCTCGTAGCAAGCGTCAGATCCGACATTCAATATACAGTCGTACAAGAGATAAACGGCCAGCAGTTTCCAATAATGTCTGCAAGACACACACTCATGGTATACATACAGTCTTGGTTACTGACCATTATTTCTTGTCCAAATGAATTTACAAGTTGTTTCCAGTCACGCTTGTATTGTGACTGCTCATTTGAATACCATAGAGATGTAAAATCCACGATATTCCAACGGCCCCTATCAACGTGTTAAGGATGTCCGCTGGTGGTAAATCAAAGTAATTAACTTTTTGAATAATGTGTGTTGTTGCATTCATAATTGTGTAATATGAGGAAAAACAAAGAAAAAAATATAGGTTGGTGTGCATTTTTTAGCTGTAGGCAACATTAAGTGGACTGCCCTATGCTCAATTTGATAACCTAGAAAGCATAGGGAATAGCCCTAGTTTTGAAGCATATTCATGAAAAATTCATATAAATAGTATTTAACTTTTTCTTATATTCTAACTGTTTGCAGATAATCACAATGTCTATCAAAATTTAGCAAATTGGATGGATGTTGCTGTGCAAAATTCTCGGCTAGAAGGCTTTTAAAGGAAATCCCCATCTCTTAACCTAGGGAAGGGAGATAACCCAACAGAAAAACAGGCAAAATAGCTGCCAAAGTCAAAAACCACCAGCGGACATCCTTAAGCGGAATTACACAGATTACGAATTGCAGCGCCGGAGATCTTGTACGCTACGAGTGAATTTATCACAAACTTTGAGAAACTTTAAATGGAGGCGTTTGTATGTATAGCCCTGTTTGACAAGTTTCTGCAGTAATATTCTGTGGTGTTGATTAAATTCGTCACAGTTTGCACGTACACACATTTTGGATCATTTTATAAGTTCAACAAACGCTACAAAACATTGCAAAAACTGGTTCGATGCGGTATATGATCGATCGCCTTCATTTGAGAGACATTACAAATCTGAATACAGATATTGAGACGTGATAATAAATATAAGAAAACTTCTGGCTAAGTACAATCGTGACTTTTGTCTCATACCGCACAACCATATTTCTGTTTAGTGATCATAAGAACAGTCATTTCACTGAGATATTCTAGGTACTGATCTTCACAATATCGTGCCTATATCACAGTAAAATGCTTACCTGCCTGCTTGAAAACAACTGCCTTGTAAATGTCGGATTTGATGCGTGTATTAGACTATTGAACTTGTTCAACTCACCCATTGATCATCACGTTTGAAACATGTTGATTACAAGTTTTACTTCTTAACCCTACTATAGGCCTGGGCTTGGCATTTGTCGTCTTATGCTAAACGGCTTTTTGTGGCTTTATCAACATGTTTATTTATGCCTTATATTATCATTTTAGAAATTTTCTATGATACTCTCTTCCCGGGATTGTGCAAATGTGTTTGAAATTACCCAAATATGATAAGCTATCATGTCTCTTAAATACATTTCCTTGGACACTGAGAGGAACGGAGACAGTAGGGAAAACTTGTTAATTGAAGTGTGTGTGTGTGGGGGTGGGGGGTAGATCCCAAGCCTGGCAGCCTAACTTCATTTACCGCGGGTAACTACAAATATTAACCCCGACATCAACGCTGATCTTCACCGAGGCTGTCTACGCACTCCCAAACATATATCAAAACAAACTAGAACTCGTGGACTTCGAAATCGCCATCCCTTTCTTGTCTTTGTTATGAAAGGTAATAGGTTCTTGGTTGACTAAAGTTGTCTAAATCAGTACAAAGATTCGGCTATTGGCAAAAATGAACCTCGGGAGTCCTGTCCATGTGTATTCAGAACATGGAATGCAATAATGATGTGCAAAGAAGGCAATGAGGAGACGATTGATTTATTTACCAAAATAAGGTGAACACTGACAGTCATTGTGCATAGGTTTTATGGTGGCAGAGTTTTAGTCAACACTTCAAAAACGTTGATTTCACCGTGAACACAGCAAAACATGTTGGATGAACATATATTTTTGTTCGAGAGTTGTGATCCATGCAGCTAAACCACAGATCAGTGCGCCAGAAGAATATTATTAACTTGAATTAAATTGAATAAGCCCGATAAGTCTTTGCTTTCAATAAAGCGAGGACTTCGCTATTTGACTGTACTGGTTTAAAACACAATGTTAAGCATTGTCATTGACATGTACATATTCATATATATAAATATGGGAGTTTACGAACTGTCAGGCGTGGCTTGGAACTTACATGGACTGCTGGACCGAAAATGGCGCTTTGGAAGAAATCTTCGGGATGCCATTAAGAAAACACAGGGTTTCAATGATTTGGTTCTGAGATCAGGAGTATTGATATTTGCATATGACCTTTGTAAATCTTTCGGTATCGTTCGGTTTATTTCGCGACGATCCGTGTACTTTGCCGGGATTTATGTTTTCGGATATATATAATAATTGCACACCACATTTAGTTATTGCGTCTACGTAGAATAGCGGCAAAGTTTCCTGACATTAACCTCGGCTAAGAACCAGCCAATTTATTTATTTTTATAATTTTTTAAATATTTTTTATTCTGTATTCCTATTACACTACTCGACACTCCCACGACCCAGGATCCCTGGGGAGTGGGGCTTATTAACTATCAAATGTTAACCACCATATAACAGGGCAATGTACATGTATGTAAAATGACTGAAATTATATCGCAGATGCTTTTTTTTTTACGAATATTTTCAGTTATGAGTTTATACTTGGAGATTTTGGATTTTCTGTAAAACATCAATATTTTTCTTCGAGTATATAGACTTCAACCCATTGCTACTTCCCGATGGTCTCATTTGTCAGCCTTGTATGGATTAATGCATGCGAGAGGATTTTTTTGAAGCAATATATTTGCATGTTGCTTGATTGAAACCCTGCTAAATATATAGATTTTCAGAAAGCGCAGACTCGATTTAATCTGTCCTTCAAAATATCTGCTCGCGTGTGTCTAAAATAAAACAAGACCAGGCGAGAAAATAAAATAAACAACCGCAAAACTTATTTCCGTACATTTACCATGCGTCTATGTCCCAAGAGAATGATAGTTCATCACGATTTGCCCATTTCAACCGGACGATCGCGCTAAAATACCAGTGCATCGTTCCTATGGGTTTTAATCTGACATATAAATCCGGGAAACCCTTTATTTCCATGGTAAACACAACAGTCGACTCGCCAAACATTTTACGCAGCCATTTTTCTTCAGCCAAATTCACCCGGTAACAGACAACAGACAGACTGGCCAAGCCGGCCAATCACTGCCATTGTCTCACGGCGTTTTCAACAATTACATCATTTTCAGCTAATCAGCTTCGCGACGTGTTAGCCAATGTTGACAGCCTCGTTCCCACAGCAACTCTGTGCAGTCGGAAGCTAATTTCGTCAAAGTTGCGCAACACAAAATTTGACCACAAATTCGCCTGACTTCCGGTTCGGTTATTTCGGTAAAATCTACGCATTTGTCTTCAATTTTTGTCGTCAAAAACTAGGAGTATCATCTACAGTATATAGCCGACCAACGCTACCAAGGAGCTCACTGGGCACATCTTGGTTCTCTCAAATAATGATCCACTGTCTCTGGCATCCCCATAGCCTGGTCTGATTCCAATATCGCCATACTCCGTCCCGGAGATGGCGATAATAAGTCAGAATTGGGCCTTATTGATCCCTAATTTTATAGTACCCGCTTTGATGTTGCAATGGGCTTATAAGAATAAAGATGCAGACTGCATGCTTCGGGGTGCAGGATATAAAGTGGAATCTGCAGGGTAAAGGTAAAGGTTGCTCAGTTTAGGGAACGATTGAAATTGCCCGCAATCGCTATATCGTTGTTTCAGTTTAAGAGAGAAACACTTACTTCCGGTTTGAAAGTGTTACTATGTCGTTATTGGGAAGTTTCATATACACTGTGCTACCCATCGGTGAGGTACACATCGTTGAAAATTTAACACTTTTATCTATTGCCATTCCCGAAATATATACACACAGTTATTTGACTGCATCCTTAAATATATGTATATCTATTGACTTGTTAATCAATCAATGGTGTATTGTAAGATATTGAAATAGAAACATGGCAAGGAGTTGTGAATATTTACAATATTTACAGTTTTTATATTTATACAAACAATAATGCAGTTTTAACGAGAACTGCCGCTTCAAAGTTATTTCAGAATTGAGTGTCAGAAATAAGAATGAATTTGTGACATATATGTAAAACTTTATGCAGATTTACATAGATTTTGTATTTAAATGTATTTCCATGTGTATATATCAATGCGATCTTTCAATGTGTTCACACGGTATTTAAGATACAAAGAGGTTTAAACCAAACCATATGTTGAGGTCATACTTTGGTTATACAACCTGTTATACACAGATGCTGATATGTAATTTAGATGTTGGTCCGTCAGATGTTATTCTGAAACCTTGCTAGTTAAACCTAGGAATCCCGGATGGTTCCCGGAATCCGAACACATAACAATTGAGGATTCCCCGTGATGTCGAACTATCGTTTTACTATCTATTCCCCTGTCGACAGACAACCCTCATGACACCTAATACAACCTTTCAGTTCCAACGTGGTCACGCCAATGGTTATCCACATACACAGCTACATCAAAAAGTGTAGCTGGGATGCTAAATGCCAAACATTAAGACCAGACATTTTGACCTATAGCTGGAGTCGGAGTAGAATCTGGGTGGTTATACGAGTCTTGATTGCCCAGTAGAAAGTTGACACACTCGTAATTCCTTGAGTCTGACCAAGATTCGTTTGAATTTGAATGAGATATGCTCTGAAAGAAGATAAATGGGACTGATTTCTCACAAACTGCAGCCAGTATTTTTTACATTGTAGATTGCAATGAGGCTTTACAGAAGGGCATGGGAACAGGAAATCAAGTTACATGGATAAAACCTAATCCTGCGTCAGAAGCCTTCCTAGCCCTGTGCGACTATGCTTGGGGATACACTTACATACAATACCGACCAGAAGAAGGGTGCGGTGGCCGAGAGGATTTCTACAGACCATGGGAAGATTATGTCAATGGATTTGGGAATGTCGCCTCTGAACATTGGCTGGGTTTGGAGAAAATCTACCAACTGACCTTACAACGAAGGCCGTACCAACTAGAAGTACATGCACAATCCGGTTCAAACTGGGGGAAATGTTATTATGACCAATTCTACATAGACGGCGCACTCAATAACTACACTTTACACCTTTCTATGACCTCTAAACCCCCGCATGATACATTCATAGGCGATTCCCTCTTACTGGACAATTATAATATCACCGGGAAACCTTTCAGCACATATGATCACGATTCTTTGGGAGATGACTGTCCTCTGACCATGCGCAGTGGCTGGTGGTTCGGCGACGACCACTGTACAATGGGGAATTTGAACGGACCATACTTGAAGGAGACTGATCTCGCAGCCAATAAAACACAACCTAGGATCACGTGGAATGAGTACGAGGATTTCGAGAATTCAGCGATTGGAATGGCTTGGCTGCGGATAAAGAAAATGCAGTGAATATACCGCATTTATCTATTTAGTGTAGATAAACATTATTACATTATTACACGACTCCTGCTGTTCGGTCATATATACCTCCGATTCAGTATTACTTCATACTGCATTATCGCATTATACATGCGGCAAATGTAGAAAGTGAGGTATTCATTCAAAATAAATACTTTACGTATTCACCATCGTACAAATAATTATAAAAAAGGCAAACATTATTCCCGCAAATTGTATACTTTCGCGATAATAGTAAAGTTTTTTAACTCCACACCGGAAATGGCCGCTGCCAGTTTTTTCCCGTTTGAGGTCTGTGGACTGACCAGTTTTCTTCTCTTTCCTTGAGCTAGACCTTTTTCAGTCGGCAATTAAATCCATGATTGTCCAATTGCCGCAAATCACATCTCCGTAAGCCTTCAACAGAATGCTCGACGTCTACTCAATCACCCGCGGTGAGGGATTTCGGAAGGCGTGAAAACTGACCAACGTGGCATAAAAATTCATCTTCGTGACTGGCTTTCTACACTTTCTCAAAATATATTGTTCCAAAGTGATTAAAGAACGTTTGGTCTATAACCCCTATATGTTGTGTGAGAATATTGTGTCATTATCATGAAGTAGCGGATAATAATTACGGAATATCATCTGAAAAGTAGATTATTTTTGTTTACGGTTAATATCCGACATATTTTTTTACACAGCTGGTACATACGAACTTGCTAATAACTTCTTTATTTTTCATCCGATCATGTCAATTTTTGGGGAGCATAATATATACATTACAGTCCGAACGATTGTGTCTCAGTTTTTCAAAATGTTGCTTTGTTTTGAAGTTATTGGAACTTGAAATAGACTTTCATTTTGTTTCGAAAAATAAACTTTACAACGCTCTCAAACTTTTTTTAAGAGCTTAAAAAAACAAACTGAGACACTTGTTTGGTTTGAAAGGTTTATTATCACCATGCATAATCTCGGACTCGTTACTTGTAAAATAATAGGTGAAATTAGCGATATAAAAAAGACATTATTTTTTGGAAATAACTGTTTTCTAACTGCAACAAAACCGGTGAAATAAACGTACGAATTAAATTTTTACTTTATTTGGAACGCCCGAATCGTGATCTTTCCAACCATATAAAACATATATATGTATGTGAACTGGTTGTGATGAAATGAGACAGAATGCACGAGGGTGTCTAGTATCAGGCGCTACCCCGGGCCTCAAGTCCTTAACACATATACTTATAGACCGAAATACATAACTTGTATCCAGTGACGCAATGACAAGAATAAATCGTACCTATTCCCACCCTGTAAAGGATTACTTACGGTAACATACGTCGTCGCTATGTAGCTATAATATTGCTGAAATTAATTCTGTCTCTCCGGTAACATACGAAAAACTCAATTGGGTGTGACGTTAGTAATGTCAAACATCGATTTTTTTAATTCTGCACAGATAGTTCTTTGCGTACAGACAAAATATCTGAGTTTTATATCGTTAACGCGTCAAAAGTGACGTAAAACAGCAACGACTGACGTATGAAATTGGGCTTTCGTCTGCTTCTGCCTTTTTCGTATACATTTTAGCCTGTATTATTTAAATTATCTAAATTATGACACCTTAAACCAAAACAAACATAATGTTTTCAAAGTTACCATATCTGACGCGTTATTACATCGAAATATTATTTTGGTTCAAGGTGTCATATTTTGAATATATTTAAAAAGTTCTTGATGAAATGTATACAAAAAAGCCGATTGCCGATGTTGTCTCAGTCGACCAATCAACTGACAGAACTAGCAACTTCAGTTTATCTTCTGGTCCTGCTGTGTGCGGCTCCCATTGGTCATCACCACAAGACACGAGCTTTGAACCGCACAAGCATATCTTCGCAATTCCATCGTTCAAAATTGACATTTCATTGAATATTATATAGGCCTACTTGTAATACAGAAAATCTCATTGAAGCAAATGACTAATTGTACTAGACAGGCACACTGACAGTATAGTTGAAATGGTCTTTGTCAGTTTTCGTTTACGCATTAAGATGTGGTTGCCGCATTAGACCGTGTCTGACTGTCCTTTTGGTCCAGTTATTTATTTCGCCCACTTGCCCAAAAGCGTATTTAAAGTTATTTTGGAGTTGCACCTGCCTGTCAGAATAGATACGTGTATGCATGAAGCTGCACAGGCTTGCTTAGTTAAGAAATTCCATCTACAGACGAATACAGCGAAGGATTCAAACACATTCGTCACCAAAACGCCAATAAGTTGATTTGAACGTAGACTGCATTACCTGAAGTCTGACAATGTCATGTAATTGTTCGGTGTAGAAGAATACCTGTTTTCCTCAAGGATTCTCTGATATCATTATTCAACCATTGTCATAAATCAGCTGAATAGTTGTCCTATCTAACAACCAAGTCTATCAATTAAAAATCCCTTCCCACCAATGTTTCTTCTCAGTTGACGAATGTCAGTCGTAACCAGATTTACACACTAATGTAGGAGTTTGGAATACAAGGATTAATGCAAAATATTGGAAGAAGGAAAGAAGAACGCTGGTTAAGATCCAGATGAACTCAAGACATGCAAATATGAATCAAGTCATTCTGGTTGAACCCTAACAATCTAGAACACTGAAATCCTCTTGCTTATGCAGACCATTTGCAGAGCTTTTAAGTTGATTGATTATTTGTATATTCATTACGTTATACTTTGTATAGTATATTCTATTGTTGGTTACTGTTATACAAATATGCACAATTACGTTCAGTATATGGAATATGGCGTACATAAAGATAGAATGTAATACATAGTTATCTTTGGAAAATAAAGTATTGTCTGAGTTATATTATAATCTGTATTGAATGATGAATCTACACAAAACTCAAACGACGAAGAGCGCATGTAAACGCAAGGACTTTCATCCAAGCTTGATACATTGCAAGCAATTGAAATTAAAAATTATGTTTAGAGTGAAGAGATCACTTCGGTGATATAAAACTTCCCCCTGCTGTTATGATCCTCATTTTTCATCAAAATATCTCCGAAAATACTATGAAGTAACAAGTTACAGTGGTTTCACCGCTAAAGAGGTTATAAACTTGATTTCCTTTTGTAGTTGAAACTACATTAGTCATTGAGTCATTTTTCTCCATTTTGTCTTATATAAATTGTAGTGTTGACAGATGAACAAATAAGCTTGTTCAGCGATGAGCGGTTATGGACACTGTGTCCATAACCGCTCATCGCTGAACGCAGATTCAAATCCATATTATTATTATAAGTATACCAAGGGTAAATGCAATTATAATTATGACACGCTTATTTTCATTCGAGGGGGAGTTGAGAATAAGATAAATGTTTGTATCTTGTTATTCAGTATAAGCCAGAGACCCCACAGCTATATATATATTTTCAAATGAAATCAGAAATCAATATTTTTTAGTAATACTTTGTCTTGGCCGTCACGTCCGATTGAAGGTTCGTCAGCAGATTGCTATATGTATAATATAGGAAGTACGTTCACCATTGCCTGGAATCTCCCTCTAGCTCAGTCGGTAGGCCACTGGACTTGTAAGTGAGAGGCCGGAGTTTCGAACCGCGGTCGGTAATTCGGCCACTACGATATTGGCACGAAAGGGCTGGTCGTTGATCTGGTTGTCGAGTTGAGGAAGTTAAGGAATCGTGGTTGATGATCGATGAGGATGGAATTGTTCATGGGAGGGACAGGGCAGCTTGTCAGACTATTCCCGGGAATTATCGGGGATGAGGGTGGAGGTTCTTTATGATGGGAATCCGTGTGTTCACTGCACTATTTTGCAGCTAGCCTGAGCTCCCCTTCACTGTAATCGGTAGTGCATCGTATAACAATTAAGGAAACATAATCAGAATATTGTTATCTGCCAGAACCGAACCATTTTATATCTATTCATAGACGCTTCAACCTGAAATATGTCCGACAAAAAGTGGGTCTGTCATACACAATGGTAGAGTGGTCAAGGGTGATCCTTATGCTAGAGATTATGCTCTAGATGACTCCTCCCCAAATTCATACCAATTCAATTCCATCAAAAAGACAGCTTTACGTGTGTCTTGGAGATGATCCAAAAAAAGAGAAGATTTTTCCACTTTTCATCCCCTATCATGCCATTTAAAAAAAGTATGGTGACGGCCATTTTTATTTCAGATTTCACAAGAATTGTATAAATTATGTTTCACATGGTCAATTAAAGAACATTTGGTCTTGGGAAATCAGTCTAGTGAGCTTTATATATGAAAACTGGATCGTTTCCCTGCTAATTCACCAATACAGGATGCATACACAAATTCAGTAATACTTTTACAGACCGTATGGTGACCCTCTATTTTTATTTCACGATTTCTCTTATCTTGACCAACTGAAAGTTTAAGCATATTCTCGCTTTTAAAAGTGAAAGTGATCTACCCCCTTAATGTCGCAAGGGGCCAAAATATCGACATGGTCCCCCCTTCGCAGACAGAAAAAAGGTGGTAACTTTCACCCTTAAAAGGCGATGAGTTAGAGCCTTACCCTTTTTTTATGATCACCTTTAAAAATGATGACCATCACCTCTGGAGAGTGATGAGCAATGATTGTAAAGTTAGGTCATCGCCTTTTTAGGCGGATGAGGCAATCTCACCCTTATAAAGTGATGGCCGTCACAATGTAAAGGTGATGGCTCTAACTTATCACCGTTTAAAGGTGAGGGTCAGGTCTGATCATCATTAAAGGGTAATGGGCCATTGTCTTTTTTCAGGCTGTATTTGGGCTGGAAGTGCAAGAAAGATTTCAGCAGACATTGCTACATAACAAACACAGCTACAAGAAAGGTGATGACCCCTTACCCTTTAATGGAAATCAGACCGGACCATCACCTTTAAAATGTGATGAGTTAGAGCCATCACCTTTTTGTTACTTTTATAACAAATTATGGATTAAGAATACTGATCAGTCATACCGATTTTTTTGGAAGATCATGATATCTTGCCGGCATCATTGAAAAATATGTTGACCGTTTCTCCCTCGAAAGAAAGTGTGTTTATGTACATTATGAATGTTTTCGTAATATGGTGCTAATAGGATTTAGGTCTTTTGGGCGCGTAAAGTATTTAATGGACGACGACTGAATATTGAATGTCAGATTGGACGACTGCAATATATATAATTTACCCAAATAATTGCTTAAATGACCACGAGAGGGAGTCCTTTCATATGCTTACTTATTGGAGAGCTCAGTACTGTGATGTCCAACATAGGAAAATAACATACAGTTGGGCGATGAGAGGGGATCCTTCGCACCCAACAACCCCTAACGACGCTCTTGACATAACCCATGTGTCCAGTATTTCCCATCTTCCCGTAGATTCATACAGTCTGGGCCTCAACGGTTGGTGAATTTTACAAAAAATAGAACTTTCACGGAACAGGGAACTTCTGATGAATCAGATTGAATTTTATGTATTTCTCTTGATGATGGTTAATTCCGTTGAATTCTCTGGTTTTCTGAGCTTTGTGATTGTGAATCGTTGAACTTTATCTATATACCATGCAAACATAGTGTGACTGGTGACCTTGATGTGGTGAGTGATAAGGATCTGAAATTACTCCTGATGAAAGGACCTAAATATAGAGAGCCAAGAAGAATAAATCTGAAGGCCGACCAGAAGATAGTCCTGTCTGCATTGGAACAGTACGTTATTGATTGGTCTAAGCGAGAAAAAGTTGAACCTACAGTACTCGCTGATTGGCTGGACCTCACCAAGAGCAAGGTCGTTGAAACAATCCGCCATATTGACAGAAGTACACTTCCCCAAGCAAAACAAGTACTGAGAAACCTCAATTCGCAAGAGGTTCTAGCAAATCTCCAGAGTAAATTCGTCATAGTCCCAGCAGACAAAGCTCCGAATAATATAATATTCATATGTAAATATTACTATTACCAGTAGCTGGTTAAAGAATTGAGTGTAGACATATCTTCATCAAATACGTCTACTTACTCCCAAACTGCACTCTGGAAGATTTATTTAACAATCACAAAAGGTTTCTCAGGGAAAATAATATTTGTCTTTCAACCAATTATAACGACATACCAAAACTATACTGGACTCCCAAAATGCATAAATCACCATACAAAGCTAGATTCATAGCTGGTTCTAGAAGCTGCACCACCAAGCTTCTTTCAACCCTATTGACGAGGGCCCTTCAGGAGGTAAAAGCATTTTGGGAAAGGTATTGCGCCATTATTTCTAAGAACTCTGGCGTTGAATGTATGTGGATATTGAAAAACTCAAAATGTCTTACGGAAGAACTTGATGCTAAAGGTCACATACCGTACAGACATGTATCCACATGGAATTTCTCGACTCTCTATACTACAATCCCTCATCAGGACCTTATTGACCGTCTAAGTTCATTAATAGTATCTGTGTTCAAGAAAACTGATCGTAGATATATTAATGTCAGAAGCCATAAAGCAATTTTTAGCTCTACTACATACAAGAGATATCATTCATGGGATGTTTCTTTGTTTATAGAGTTGCTTGAATTTCTCATTAAAAATATCTATGTGAAATTTGGCAACACAATATATCAGCAGCATATAGGTATTCCAATGGGTACTAATTGTGCACCCCTGTTGGCTGACCTGTATCTGTTCTCTTATGAATATGACCATATGCAGGCGCTTTCAAAAACCGATCCATTCAAAGCCCGTTCCTTCTCATTCACCAAACGCTATATATACGATCTTCTCGCTGTGGATAATCGCTATATAAATGACGCAGTGAAGGATATATATCCACCTTCACTGGATTTGAAGGAAACTACAGATAGCCCTACAGGCACATCATATTTAGATCTATATCTCTATAAAAATGAAGCGGGCATTCTCTCTCGTCAACTTTATGACAAAAGAGATGATTACAATTTCGACATCGTAAACTATCCCTTTCTGGACAGTAATATTCCAGTGGGACCTGCATATGGCGTATACATATCTCGCTTAGTAGCATTTGCTAGATCCTGTGTTAAATGTGACGATTTTAATCAACGTCACAAAACACTGGCGCAGAAACTTAAAAAACAGGGCTATTCCACCAAGCGCCTACACTCAAAGTTTCTCAAATTTGGCGATACATATCGCATGCTGATAGCAAAATACGAACGTAGCGTGCAAGATCTATGGCGTTACGTTTTGTAACTTGTGTCTAATTCCGCTTAACCCGGGGCTAGGGGCCGTATGAACCCATGTACTTCAAGAACCTCATGGTACTCATATGAACAGCCACAATCAAAGCGTGACTGTGATACATCATTCTTTAGATGACGACTTTGCAACGAATATTATGGATTAAGAATACTGATCAGCGATACGGATTTGATATTTTTGGAACATCATGATGTCTTGCCGGCATCATTGAAAAATGTTGACCGCTTCTCTCTTGCAGGAAACAAGCCTATGTTTTTGTATAGTATGATTGTCTTTTTGAATTTGGTGCTAATACTGTTATATGGAATATGGAATAGGTCTTTGGATTATGGACGCGGATATTCTCTAATGGACGACGGCTGGATTATGAATGACGGACTAGACGCTTGTAATGTCACTAATCTAGGCTAATTCCTAAGGATGTAAATGTGATTTTTATTTTAAAACAAATTATCGATGGTGAGAAAAGGTTTGCAACCATTTTTTGGTCATCCGATTTTTCGTGGTATCCTGCGTTTCTTCGTCGAACATCCCTTATTGGTGTAAACGCCATTGTATGCTTGTCACATGTATTTATTGCGAACAAATCGGGCTATTGTCACAATTGTGCGGTGTGAACACACCTTGTCGCAGATACACGACCCACCGTTTCCCACATGTCTTCCATTGACTTTAAATCTAAGGACCTTGGAAATCCGTGCATCTTGCATGATGGTTTCAACATAATGGATTTGAATTCTGTTCCTTCTCAATGCATTTCTGAAACGCGCTCTAGTGATGTTTTGGTAACATAGCACTGTATTGTAATCAACCTATTTATCAACTCGCTTGCGTCTACACAGTTGACTCTGTCGTACAAGACGCCGAGCTTAACCCCATACCACACCTTGAACCAAAACATCTGAGCTCGATAACAGGACACAATTACAAGCGTCTAGTCCGTCATTCATAATCCAGCCGTCGTCCATTAGAGAATATCCGCGTCCATAATCCAAAGACCTATTCCATTTCCATATAACAGTATTAGCACCAAATTCAAAAAGACAAAAGTATACATAAACATAGGCTTGTTTCCTGCAAGAGAGAAGCGGTCAACAGTTTTCAATGATGCCGGCAAGACATCATGATGTTCCAAAAATATCAAATCCGTATCGCTGATCAGTATT
Source organism: Hanleya hanleyi (assembly GCA_036873755.1). Lineage (NCBI taxonomy): Eukaryota > Metazoa > Mollusca > Polyplacophora > Lepidopleurida > Hanleyidae > Hanleya > Hanleya hanleyi. The sequence continues at coordinate 20,254 of JAVTVY010021351.1, read as the reverse complement.
CTTAATCCATAATATTCGTTGTAAAGTCGTCATCTAAAGAATGATGTATCTCAGTCACGCTTTGATTGTGACTGTTCATATGAGTACCATGAGGATCTTGAAGTACATGGGTTCATACGGCCCCTAGCCCCGGGTTAAGCGGAATTAGACACAAGTTACGAAACGTAGCCCCATAGATCTTGCACGCTACGTTCGTATTTTGCTATCAGCATGCGATATGTATCGCCAAATTTGAGAAACTTTGAGTGGAGGCGCTTGGTGGAATAGCCCTGTTTTATAAGTTTCTGCAAGTCACAAGTCCCTGTTGTCAAAACCAAAGTGACACGTTAAAACATTAAAAGGGTGGTGGAAAACGATGCCGACGTACTGACTATAAGTCATATGACCCCACAGACAAATATACTGACTATATTCTAAATATTTCTAAAAAAAAATCACAAGAACCAACAGTGATCCCGGTTATGATTTGTATCCCAGTCACGTTTTTGCTGGATTCTTCCGAAATTCGGCATACGCATTCCTTACGACAAGACGCCAGTCGGTATCGCATTTCAGCAACATCTGCCTGAAGGTGGCGCCACTGGGTCAAAATGGATCTTGCTTCTTTGTGTCCGTGGATGTCAGTTACAAGCGATAACTTCCAAACGCTTTCTTGGATTCTTCCGAAATTCGGTATACGCATTCCTTGTGAGAAGACGCGGTTGCGTACTGGATTTCAGTAACATTTGCCTGAAGGTGGCGCCACTGAGTTTCGCTTCTTCGTGTCCGTTCCAGTTAAAATGGGTCTTGCTCTCTTTGTGTCTGTGGATGTCTGTTCAAATTCTTCACAGGCGATAACTTCCAAAAGCTTTGTCGGATTCCTTCGAAATTTAGCATATACACTCCTTGTGACCAGACATGGGTTGGTATTGCGTTTCAGCAAGATTCACCTGAAGGTGGCGCCACTCTTCCAATCTTCTGTGCATGTCCGTAGTTTCCATTCAAATTCTTCACATTCTTCCAAATGCTTTGTCTAATAATTAGGCATCCTAAATGCATTTGTCATTTTTTCTTCTTTCTTTCGCTTCTCGCTGTTAGTTTTGAATTTCATGTTGCTTTAAATGAAGGACACCAATAGTTTTGAATTTCATGCTGCTTTAAATGAAGGACACCATTTTCTTAAATTTGCTGTCCAGTCCTTCTATTCCACATCATATGATTTACACTAAAGCTTTTGTATTTCAGAAGTATAATATGAAATAACTGGCGGGGGAATCCCCGCAGTACCGAACCCGTGTTAGTTTTGAATTTCGTGTCATCTTAAATGAAGTGAGTGAGTGAGTGAATAGGGTTTAACGTCGCTTTCAACATTTTCTCAGCTATATCATGACGGGGAAGGGAAGGGAGGGGAGGGGGAGGGGCAGGGGTACCTACTTGTAACAGAGCAGATCTAATGCTGCCATTTTATAGTGCTGTCCCACTGAAATGTCATGCCGTAGGCAGATATGACACCCCACTCAGTCACATTATACTGACACCGAGCGAACCAGTCCTTGTTCTATCCTCTTAATGCTGAGCGTAAGCGAGGGAGCAACAAGTTCCATTTTTCAAGTCTTAGGTATGACCCGGCCTGGGATCGAACCCAGTACCTACCGCTTACGAGGCCGACGCTCTAACCATTAGACCACCGCAATGCGGTTCATCATCTTAAATGAAGGATAACATTTCCTTCAATTTTGCTATCAAATAATTGTAATCCACATCATATGATTTACCCTAAAGCTTTTTGCACAACCATATTTTATTTCAGATGTATAACATGAAATACCGAACTCGGTTTTTTTTTTTGGAATTTCATGTCATCTTAAATGAAGGACAAATTTCCTTCAATTTTGCTATCAAATAATTGTATCTCATATCATATGATTTACCCTAAAGCTTCTGTAGGAACCATTTGTGTCCACACGTGTAACTTACTATATTAATTACAACTGAGTTCCTAAAGTTTGGGTGCACACTGCATATGATCAATTTCCTGAATTGAATTGATTTCCACCTTGTGGTTTTTCGGACTGACAAATGTTGGCATGCAGTTGTCAGTGTGGTTGTTTCATGTACAGGGAGCTTTCTATGGCTTTCATGTCAGCCCACCTACCACTACCCTTAAGAAGAGCATGTCCCCATCCCCAGGGCGCCGAGTCGCACCCTCTATCTCCCAACTAGCCCTCGCCCGACCCTCATATATTGTGTGTTGAGCATATATATCTCCAATATATCTTGGCATGATGTGGATTACAATTATTTGATAGCAAAATTGAAGGAAATGTTGTCCTTCATTTAAGATGACACGAAATTAAAAACCCAGGGGTTCAGTACTGCGGGGATTTCCCCGCCAGTTATTTCATATTATACTTCTGAAATAAAATATGGTTCATGCAAAAGCTTTAGGGTAAATCATATGATGTGGAATAGAATGATTTCATAGCAAAATTGAAGGAAATTTTGTCCTTCATTTAAGGCGACACGAAATTCAAAACTATAACATTTTCTATTTCCAATGTCAAGGGATCTTGCCTCAAGATCTCGGTTGGGATTATCACATAGCGCTACCTGAGGGCTAAGGTAAAATTGCATTTCCGGACAGTAACTGTTGGACCTTAATGGATTCTTTTAAATTTGGCATGTGGGTACCTGCCCTCAAGGCATCTTATGGGGTCATGTTAATGATGTTCTTCATAATGTTTCTTTTACTAAAGATGCAAAAGGCATGCCTCCAATCGTATTCGATCGACTGTATCTAGTTTCTTCAATATTTGGCATACGCATTCCTTGTGACAAGATGTTGATTGGTATTGCGTTTCAGAAAGATCTGCCTGTAGGTGGCGCCACTAGGGTTCTTTCCGTTCTTTTGTGCTGAAAGCAGTAACTTTGAAACGCTTTGAAATGTTGCTCGTAATTTGGTTTCCGGGCAATAACTTGAGAACTGCTCATCAAATTCTTCCCAAATTAGGCATTGCACCTTGCCATGAGATGTTGCTTGTGATTGCGCTATCCACTTCTGCTCAGAAAGTGACGCCCCCTGATGACAAAATCTGAAATTTGTTTTTGGCCAATAACTTGAGAACTGCATGCTCATCGGATTCTTCTCAAATTTAGCATGCATGTACCATGCCAGGAGATGTTGCATGGGATTGCCTTTCATTCGCTTGCACTTACAGGTGGCGCTACCTGGTGGCAAAATCCCAAATTTGTCTTCAGGTAATACCATGACCTAAGATGTCGCTTGAGATTGCCTTTCGCCCACTTGCGCCTATAGGTGGCACCACCAGGTGTTAAGATCAAAATTTGTTTTCAGCCATTAACTTGAGAACTGCTCATCGGAATCTCCTCAAATTTAGCATGCATGTATCATGCCATGAGATGTTGCGTGGGATTGCCTTTCGCTCACTTTTACTTACAGGTGGTGCCACCTGGTGGCGAAATACCAGATTTGTTTCCGGGTAATAACTTGAGAACCGCTCGTCAGATTCTTCTTAAATCTGGTATGAATATATATCATGACATATGATGTCGCTTGGGATTGCGTTTGGCCCACTTGTGCCTACAGGTAGCACCACCTCGTGTCAAATCTAAATTTGATTTCGCTCATCAAATTTTTCTCCAATTTGGTATGCAGATACCATGCCATGATATGCTCCTTGGGATTGTATTTCACATGCTTCTGCATACTGGTGGCGACACCTGGTGGAAAAATCTGAAATTTGTTTCTGGCAATAATTTGACAACTTCTCATCGGATTCTTCTCAAATTTAGTATTCATATGCCATAAGATGTCACTTGGGATTGTGTTTCGCACATTTATGCATACAAATCTAAATTTGGTTTCCGGGCAATAACCCCTTTTCAGATTCTTCCCAAAGTTCGTATGCTGATACACCATGTCATGAGATGATCCTTGGGATGCATTTCGCCCACTTGCACCTGCAGGTGGCGACACCTGGTGGCAAATTTAAAATTTGGTTCCCAGACAATAGGTTGAGAATGTATTCAGCTTCTCGTCAAATTTGCTTTGCAGATAATATGCCTTGAGATGTCACATGGGGGCGCTTCTCGGTTACATAATTTCCATGCTTCACTGCATGGAAACTATATTACAAAAGCAAAAAACGTTCAGTCAACCGTTCTGAGTTGATTTTAAAACTTGGGAAGGCATCCTAAACAACAATGCTGAAAAATATTGCTGCCATTTCGGCGGGGGACTTCGCATCCTCTGGCTGCTTGTTATTGAAGATATTCATGTGGACATCTTGAATGACATGACCACGTATAGTAGGGCATAGGGTACATATCCCAGCATCCTCACCGGGTAGGTATGTCAAGGGGAGTTCACATTAGTCTCCTAGAGCAATTTATGTTTATTTGGTCATAATGAGATCATTTGTTGATTTAAGTTTTACAAAATAATTCCGATAAGGATAACGTGATGTATTGCGTCAACAAGTGACGATCGAGTAAGAAAGAGGGCATATCAAGGAATATTATAATTTTAAGAAATACTAAGGAATTTTGATAATATGGTAGCACGCAGTTTCCAAATTAAAAATGAATGCGACGGCCATCGTTTTCTTCAGGGGAAATCGCTTTTCATTCGCACCGACATTTCCGGATATTTGCATACATTAGTGATGGCCCATTTGAAATTGTACATCATTTGAAATCCAATGAGGGTAGACACAGATAGCTTGTCGACGAAAGCTCAAGAAAGATAAAAACATTGAGAAATTCACGAACCGTCGAAAGAATCAATCTGGTTCGGCAGAACTAAACAAGTTTCGATTTTGTTAACAATACGCCAACCATTAGCACTGTGGAAACTACTTTTTTTTTCGTACGGAACGGAAGTCTTACTTGAACGCACATGTACAGACTGTGGACGTCGAACGGCAAAGATCAACAAAACGTGATCCCACAATGAATACAACTTTAGAATCAGTTTGAATTCATCATTAAACTTTCCTTAAACCTATTCTACATGTGCACATTAAACAACATTGGTATACAAAGATATATTTTATTCAAGTCATGTTAGACAATCAATGGTTAAGTATGTTTGGACCATGACTTATCCATTGAATTCACTCGGATTACTAACATTGACATTGCAGTTGTTGGAGAATCTGAGTGAATAATTAAACTTGAGCGTCTTCTCGTAGTCCGTAGGAACAATCTCCAGACCGAAATCCGAGCAAGCTGCATTCCGCCTTAATTAGTTCCGCCAGGGAGAAAGGAAATCATGTTTATTTCATTACTGTTGTGTTCACTTCTACACACGGTTACTGGTGGTTCTGTCAAAAGTGCCCTCTTCAAAAGAGATTCGATGGATAAATGTTATGATCCTCCAACATCAATTGAATCGTTCGACAATATTTCCAATGCGACTCTGACCCAATGTGCCCTCTCTAGTCTCAACAAGGACAGATGGCGTTTCCTGCACTGTTCTGTGGATTCCGAAGAATTCTGTTTGGTCGGCGGTGTATCATCTCTTCCGGGATCATATAATGCGGCTGAATGTCGGTGTTATACTACGAAGGTAGGTAAACCAAATGGTTGGATTTAGCGCTATTCCTGGCTATCATGCTGTCTACATTATATTAAGAAGGAATAATTTGATGATCGTCCATGATCACTTCCTTACTTGACAACAAATACATATTTCAAACTTCATTTCCATGAACATTATAATGATTATGACCGTTTTCGTCAAATACTTTTTATTTCAATCTCATGCGGTTTTCAATTAAACGCTTTTAAGATTATTTTTGCGTTTGAATTTACGAGCTTTGTCTGTCTCGAAAATTCGATCTCAAATCTCATGTTGAGAAGAAATGACATTTTCTTCCTTCAGAAAATGTGTATTGACGACGAATGTGTATGCGTGAGGGGATTATACGGTGACCAGTGCCAGAACGTTGTTACCGGTATGTATATTCTTATACAAAGATATTTCTGTTCAGAAGTAACAATTCTGCTTAAAATAGATGAATAGTATTTGTTTTTTTTTCACAAAACTGCTCGTATGTCATTTGAGATAGCATATGACACAAAATACTAAATTTAACAATTATATTTTTGGCTTATTAACCATAAACTTGCTTTGTATGCAGGCATTTTTAGCAGATCGGCATTGCCACGAAGCAATTCCGCCGATGGATAGATGTGGGCTCCCTTGTTGTGGGGATATGGTATTGTCTTGCTACAAAACCTATGAAAACTAAAGTTGAGGAGGGGGATTTGGTTTAACCCTACCTGGCCTGGGGGAGGGGGGTCTTTCCGCCCCCCCCCCCCCAATGTTGTTTTCCTCCTATCCCCGGAACGACAAACATTTGAGAGCTGACTCTCCGTGACTTTGTAGTTTATCATATTGGGGACATTTTGAACCTATCTGCATAACTTCCAAGCAGCGGGTCATGGATAAATTCAAAATGTCGACCAAGCGGGGTACCAGAAAAGTGAGGTTTTCGCCTTTTTTCTTCAAAATTCCTGCTTTTTCAGTGAGATCTTATTTCACATCAGATTATTATATCCTATTTATCATGCAGTTTTAAGCAAAGAGAAACACCTTCATAAAAAATTCAAAAAATCTGACCGTAGAATAAAAAATATTTTGAAAATGACGCCTCTGTGGCGTCATCATGGCGGCCAACTTGGATCTTTGTCCATTTTCTTGTAGAGCTTGACCTAGAGATATATTGTGGTAAGGTTCAGACACTTTCCGCCCCTCCTTCCGCCCAGGCTGCGGTACACCCCAAATCGCCCAAGGCAGATAGGGTTAATGCCACACTCAAGGTTATTTCACTCATGTGGTAACAGTCAGTTTGAACGGTAGAGAAAGCCGGAGTAGGCTACCCGGAGAGAACCACCGTCCATCGGCAAATAACTTTCACACATCGAAACTAAAATGTTGAGTAAGATTAAATAGCATGTGTTTTGTTTTAGATTGTCAGGACGCTAAAGCCAGGGGTTTGGGCACCGAAAACCAAGTAACATTAATCAAACCCAATCCTGCGCCTGAAGCCTTCCGAGCTCTCTGTGACTATACATACGGATACACTTACATACAAAACCGACCAAAAGTTGGATGTGGTGGCCGAGACGATTTCTACAGACCGTGGACAGACTACGTCAACGGATTTGGTAATGTCGGCTGTGAACATTGGCTGGGCTTGGAGAAAATATATCATCTGACTTCACAAAAAGTATACCATCTGGAAGTATTTGGTCTGTCTGGCACAGCCTGGGGTCAAATTTTTTATGCCCAATTTAGAATAAACCGCGCATTCAATAACTACACTCTACACATTGGTGCGTGGGGTTCCCACTCTACTAATCCCTCGTTAGGCGATTCTCTCTCATCAGGACAGTACAATGTCAATGGGAAACCTTTCAGCACATATGATCACGATTCCTTGGGAAACGGCTGCCCTGTGAGCATGCGCAGTGGTTGGTGGTTCGGCGATGACTGTTCAATGGGGAATGTGAACGGACCCTACTTGACAGAGACTGAGTTCGCAGCCAATCCAGCACAAGCCAGGATCACGTGGGATAGCTTCCCGGATTTTGTAAATTCAAATATTGATTGGTTTTTCATGCGCATAAACTAAATCAGAAGTTAACACACTTATACTCATCGGAGTCTCTATTAGGTTCCTGTGTACTAAATGGCAACAGGTCGTCCATTTAATGAACAATTAAGAACAACAACAACAACGAAGTCTCTTTAAGCATCGGAAGAAAATGCAGTAAAACTGAAAGATAAACACACGCTCACGAGGCAAAAAATTCAAATAAGAAAGAAATGCATCTGAATATGGAAAATTATACATACCTGACGGAAAAGCACCCAATCTTTAAAAATGCACCATTTTGTATTCGGTCACGAAACACCAGTATCTGGAACATGAGAAGCAACTCTCAGCGTGAAAGCGGTTTCAGTTGCGGTGAAGTTGTGGTGTGCCCATAATATTCCTGCACGACCTCAGCCTGAACCTGTTACAGGGTGGATCCTTTTTCTTTCGGGATGTCTGACTTTCTTTTATATTCAGATGCATTTCTTTCATATATAGATTCCTTTTCTTTACGATCAGGTGTTTTTTCTTCAGTTTTGCAGCTTTTCAAAACCAACGCATGGACAAAAACACGAAGTTCGACAACGTGCATGTTCGCTGCTTAATTACAAACCAATTTAACTATATTACATGGCTATCATCTTTGATGGTTTACCATGGATATTATCATTAAATCTATTCGTGGAAATTATTATACCACGCACTGGACACAATTGACTATTTTTATTCATGGAATTGTTTGACTGGGATATTGTTCAATCTTGTGTTTGGGCTAGTCATCTTCTCTTACATGGTAGTACATTGACATGTTGTATTTTTGGCAAAATGGAACAATGTTGCTCACTTGTCTCTTTGCGTGAATGGGCGTACAAACATTATGCACAAGAGGGTGCGCGTATGTGTGCGATGGTGAGTGCATAATGTTGTGCATGGCGAGTGGACGGAGTATCCTTGAATAGCCTAGGCAATTGATGACGCCCTCGCCTCAATTGGACGCATAGACCGTGTCTCTGACGTCTATACATTGTTTTAAAACTTCGGTTATTAATTTATTTATAACGCGGATATAGCCTTCCGGTAAATTTCGCTCGTCTTTAAACAGAGAGATTTTTCTCGATAATACAACTGACTCGTTGTTCTGGATTTCCTTGTTATGTCATGGGACACAATTCCTGATTCGGTTTGACGTGATCATATTGCAGCCGTCTTTTAAGGTTCATGATTTAATGGAATGAGGCAAAGGTTACATCAAAGATGTTAATCTTTTAAATCCCAGTACTTATCGACTGATTTCGGTCATCTCATATGATATAAACTTTTTGAGAAGATACTAACGGTCACCGACAGCTGTATGAACAGATCTGGCTTAATAATAGTTTATTGAATCAATTCCAGTCGAATTTGATAAGGTGGACTGTATTTCTATCTCAAAATGCTTTCCAATCATTAATCCCGAAGTTATTTTGGCAAAATGTACGCAATTTGGCGTTAATGGTTTGCAGATTATTTAAATAAATTTCAGAATGTAAATTTCAAAAGGTTTCCGTCTGAGTCTGTGAACATGAACTTCGGGGGGCTCCAAGAGTCTGTTCTTTGGCCTCTTCCTTTTATTGTTTATGTAACTGATTCCTTCTGTGCTTAGATAGTCAAAGATTGTCTTATACGCCGATGATACAGCTTTATTTATTTTTATTCTGATGATTCAGGTTTAAAGATCAATCTATCTTCAAAAATCTGGGAGATGTATCTGTTTGTCTCACGGATAATGATCTAACATTGAATGTTCGTAAACTTGAATGTATGTTGTTTGAAACTCACCAAAGACTAGTTAGAATTCCAAACTTGAGACCTGAGTTGGTGTAATGTACGGGTAGATACTTCATGTAGGCAGCTATTGTCTGAGTCTTTGTGCAGCTGAAAAGGCTCAAGTCTAGACATGGTGTTGTCTTCAAACTTGGCTATTGTATGCATTGTCTCGTGAAACTTACACGGAGTATGAACCAATGTACGTGAAGGGCAGAGGATGCACATTAACGAGATAGTCTGTACGTCTACACATGACATGGTTCCGTACTATTGATGTCATTATTGTAACATAAATTCAAGTGTATATACATATATAACTGGACAACGAAATAATCTTCATTGAAACTTATGTGTGTCAGAAAGTGAAAAGAAAACCTTCTTATACAGGCCGTTCTTTATATTAGTTTTCTATGTGATATGAAGAGCTGCTATGATCTCACAAGTTTTAAATCTAAACGATTTAGACCCGTAGGGAGTAATGGTCCTGTCTTATAGTGAGGAAAAACTTGAGCACAGGTGTTACCGTTGCCATGGTGACTGGTTGTTTATTTAACTGCTTTAGGCTTTGAGAGGAAGAGCAGAAGAAACGAGTCCTGGAGTTATTCAGCTACTGCACATAATTTGGTCAACCATTTTGGCTATTTTTTGTTTCACCTGGTCTATATTAGTGAAGTTAAATATTTTCTGCTATTCTTATATATGTTCCTATGTCATTTTCACAGAGTTTTCCTGCTTTAGAGCATGAATACAAAATGGATAATATTCAGAGGTTGACTTAGAGAGTTTTTCTGAAAGGATGTCATAACTAGCCGAGCTGATAAAAACTTTATTTAGTACACTTGATATATACAGAAGAAAATCACATGTTTGCCATGTTGGCAAGAAATTCTAATTTTCTAGGCTTCCATTCTTGCAGAAATTGTATTCACGGTATGTTACTTGGGGACTTACACACAAACATCCCCTCTACCAGACCCTCTATACCATTTAGAGCACAAAGACGGGCATGACCTGGGTCAATGGCTGGGTTCACCTAGCTTATAGGATCAATTGATAGGGTCAAACTCCAGATAGAGCAGAAGATTTCAATAGAAGTGATCTACATGTACAAGTCTACATAATATAACAACCATTGTCAGAATTTGTAACCTTCCAAACTAGGGGTGTACTGGCAGGAGGATATACATGTATACATGTATATAATATGATACAAACGTCTAGTCCGTCATTCATAATTCAGCCGTCGTCCATTAAAGAATATCCGCGTCCATAATCCAAAGACCTATTCCATATCCATATAACAGTATTAGCACCAAATTCAAAAAAGACAATCATAGTGAGAGGATGCATCCCAGCATAGCTCCAGTCCATCTAACCATGAGGATTTTACATTGTATCTCAATACTCAGTTTTGTCATTTACTGCTGAAAGATATGCTTTCTATAATCTGAAAAAAGTAAAATATTTTACAAATATTGGTAACATGCAGAGAAGACATTATTTATCCTTTCATCAGGTTGGTTTCATAATAAATGTCTGTCCCATCAGTCACAAGTTTAAAAAAAAAATATATATGTGTACAATTGCAATAATTCACTAGAGATCCTTGTTGAGAGAAATGCGTGAGACTACAAATTGTATGGCTCTTCGCCATGGGACTGAACATATCAAAGAGTTAGTGGAATTATTCCAACAGCCTATTTCACATTTAAATATCCCCGTTTCAGTGCCTAAGGCTCTACTTTTAAATATAAATCCTTTTATTTCATTCAGGATCTATATTGCAAAAGATACAGAATCTCTCTCTCTCTCTCTCTCTCTCTCTCTCTCTCATGCACGTATATAAACAGTGCAACGAAAATAAGTCCCTCCAAAGCGTTGTTTGATGTGTTCTAAGGTATTTGCCCCAACGCGATGAAATTTTGCACACATTATCCCAGTAATCAAACCGACACGGTGTACCAAGGATTATTCTGTAGGTGCAGTTGTGCTCTAATGAGCATGCGCAAACTGGAACTCGGTCGGATTCTGAAAATTACACAAACAGATTCAACCAGATTTTTCAATGACAAATGTTCATTTCATCACATATTCAACATGTTCACTGGGTGTCTCGACGGCAGGTAACCACCACGACACTTTATCACACTCCGACAACGAGCTAGCGTTTTCACTTGACCTGCATCAGGTAATGTGATGTCCGAAAAGCCCATATTACTGCCCGCAAGTATTGGGCGTTAAAATTTGCATATTTCTGTGGTAAACCATGCCTCGGTTATCGAATATGGATAGGGCTATTGCAATTGACCTTTTGAAGGCCAACACGACTGTAAAACAGGATGCCCGTCGAATGGGTGTGTCTCCTAACGCCATTCGTAAATTACAAACCAAATTTGAAGGATCTGCCGAGAACTGCACGGCCCAGGGCAACCACGCAATGACAAGATCGGCGAATCGCAAACGTCGCACTCAGGGACAGAAGGTCATCAGGTATGAAGGGTCTGCGTGTGCCATAAAAATTCGAATATTATTTTCGTCAACCAATCACTTTCTTAGTGGCAAGATCATTCTTTGCATGACGCGCGATCGGTATCTTAAAAAAGAGACTGAAAATGTAAAAAAAAAACAACTGAAAACGTCTCACTGGCTGGCACAAAGGTAAAATTCAGGCATTTCAGAATGTTTTTAATCTGAATTTTGGAACAGAAACGCTAAAATCAATGTTTCTGCTGAAAAATCTCATACCTGTAATCAGTATGATAAATGCGCAGTGACATTGCTAAATCATTGTCGAATTTGGCGCGGAGTCAACTCGTTCCTCAATTCAATTAACTCCCATTTTAAAATTCCAGCACCAGAAGTCCGAGATCAGATTCGAGCAGATGCTGGCGCCGGGACTGGGAGGTTGAGTGCCCAAATAATAATGCGACGCCTAAAAGCCGTCTGATTACGTGCTAGGCGCATGGTTAAGAAAGCCTAGGGGCCCTGTTGTCATATCATCCAAGTTGACACATGAACAGGTACAATAAATCGTACCTGAGATACAACACATATCACGAATCGTTAGATTCTTGGTATGTGATTTAGAATAGGTTAACCGGAAGACTATACTGTGAAGTCATGTGGCTCTGTCAGTATGTCGGCACCTCTTCCCACTTCCCTTATATGTGTTGTAATTTTTACCTGTATATGGCGAGATTCTGCTGGTGGACGTTTCGTCCACGAGGCCCGCCCCCTGTACAGACCTTTTGGTCTTTGATATATGTTGGCATTTGTGGGAAGTTGATGCTGGGTCGACATCGGGCCTTACAGACTAGTCTTTTGTGTTAAATGCCGTCATTTTCATCTGACGACGATACAGCTCACCAATTCCCCGTGTACGAATTGTCACAGAGAAACAGCTCACCAATTACCAATATACGAGTTGTCAGAGCAGTTCCATCATAGCGCTCTATATTTGTATCTAATACCGCTTATGCCGGTGCTAGGGGCCGTGTGCTCATATCATCCAAGTTGCCACATGAACAGGTACAATAAAAGCGTACCTGAGATATAACACATATCACGAATCGTTAGATTCTTGGTATGTGATTTAGAATAGGTTAACCGGAAGACTATACTGTGAAGTCATGTGGCTCTGTCAGTATGTCGGCACCTCTTCCCACTTCCCTTATATGTGTTGTAATTGCTGCTTCGCCATGTCTGCGGTGGGCAACAAATCATGTTCGATGGATTAGACAGCAATGGGCGAATGATCTTTTCAGCGACGAAACGCACGTATATCTCCGCCATGTTGATGGTAGGAGGCGTGTGTGGCGTCGGCATGGTGAAGAGCATGCAGAGTGCTGCGTGGAGCCCTTGACGGCCTTTGGTGGTGGCAGCGTAATGGTGTGGGCAGGCATTAGTACCACAGGCAAAACCGATCTCGTGCCTATTGAGGGAAACTTGAATGCCAATCGCTACGTTGCTGAAGTTCTCCGTTCACAGGTTTTGCCCTACGCAGGCGCCGTCGGTGATGGATTTGTCTTCATGGACGACAATGCCCGTCCACATCGAGCAAGGGTTGTAAATGGCTTTACGTTTCGTAACTTGTGTCTAACTCCGCTTAACCCGGGGCTAGGGGCCGTATGAACCCATGTACTTTAAGATCCCCATGGTGCTCATATGAACAGTCACAAAGCGTGACCTAGATACATCATTCTCTAGATGACGACGTTACAACGAATATTATGGATTAAGGATACTGATCAGCGATACGGATTTGATATTTTTGGAACTTCATAATGTCTTGCCGGCATCATTGAAAACTTGACCGCTTCTCACTTGCCTATGTTTATGCTATGATTGTCTTTTTGAATTTGGTGCTAATACTGTTATATGGAATATGGAAAAGGTCTTTGGACGGCGGATATTCTTTACTGGACGACGGCTGAATTGTGAATGACGAACCAGACGCTTGTAATTATTCCAAACTGAAGGCATTGAGCGGATGCAGTGGTCCACCAGTTCTCCGAATTTCAACCCCATCGAACATCTGCGGTATCTGTTTGTGTAATTTTCAAACTCCGACCGAGTTCCAGTTTGCGCATGCTCATTAGATCCACCGTGTTGGCTTAATTACTGGGATAGTGTGTGCAAAATTTCATCGCGATCGGGCAATATCTTGGGATATATCAAGCAACGCTTTGGGGTGAACTTACTTTTGCTGCACTGTTTATATATACAGGATGGTAATAAATTTCGAGAAACTAAAGAACTTCATTTCATCAAAAAATTCCGCCCTCAACTCAAAGACTGATACTCCCCCCCCCCCTCCGACCACCCTTCCCAAACATACCCAACCCATAACCTATGTCGCTTTCCATAACAGTGATCAGACCAAAGCTGGCATAGAATTTGACTTCTGTTATTTAGTTTTTCTTATTCGGATGATCATAAAAGTCGATAATCCTTTATTTCGTAGTAGAAGTTGAATAGCCTTTTTGTTTGTCTGCCATGGAGAGAACAAGTATGAGCATTACATCAATTAATTCCTCTTTAATATTATCTCTCTTTCATTGCCAGCATTGGGTATATTTTTTACAAATAATATGGAAAATATAGTATAGTCCAAATAATAATAGCCATGTGCGGGCAAGAAACTAAGCTTCCACACAGTTCTGCCATTCTTCCTTAGAAGTTGTTTTTAATCTGATTTTTCTGTGTAATTATCATGTTTGCTTATTGTTATATTAGTGAGGTGGCTTAGCAAAGAGATCGTGACACGCTGGACCAAAGCACCAAACTTGGCACATCCATCACTTGAGGCATACAGAACAATATCAGAAGGGGTGCGCATTGCTCTGGGCCGTGTGACGCCCTCTGGCCCCCAAAAGGGCATCTAAGGGAAAATATTATCATTGAAAAAATAGTTGGCTTCCCAATAGCTTCATGATTTTCGTTATCCTCGAGGCTAGGAAGCTGAAACTTGCCACATTATATCTTTGGTACCAGCGCTACAATAAAATGCAACAAAATTGAAGATGGCCTCTATGATGATGTCACAGTGACGTCATATTATAAAAATAAGCCAATTTATGGACGATTTTTCTGATCGATTTTTCAAATTTTGTATTTGTGCCATTTTCTTCGCTCAAATTGCCTTGTAAATCAGTAAATAATCATCTGATATGAAATAAAATATTATTATGCACTTTCACGTAGACAAAATACACCAATTTTGAAGAAAATACGACAAAAACACAACTGTTGTCCATTCTGAATTTACCCATGATGCTCTTCTCCGAGAATTAAATGGCCCTAATATGATTTGCTATATGGATACAAAGTGCCAGCTCTCAACAGTTCCGAGCATCAGAGAAAATTTTATTGGGAAGAGCGGGGGCGGGGGGGGGGGGGGGGGATGAAGCTGAAGCCAACAATAACAATTGAACACAGGATCCTCCCTATTCAGTATCATTATACTAGTGGGTGTGCCTGCAGAACCGGCATATAATTGGAGTCCTGAACCTTGCACGGGTCCTGAACCTTGCACATGTAAATGTGTAAATATAATGGTATTGTCACCCAGTGGGAATAAGGTGTAGTTTCAGACCCCTCCCCCAATCTGCCTATGAATCTGAAATCGTCCTAAGCACTCTCAGTCATGTCAATAGCGACGGATAGAAGTCAACGTGTTATTTTAATGTTAATTTCATGTTCCTGTCCCTCAATGGGCGTTAAATGCAATTTCCGATCCTTTTTCTGTGTCTATTCATTCTCTGAGATCCTTATAGTTATCCTGAAAATGCTTGACATGCTTTTGACCGAAAACACCCTAATATTGCGGGCCTCTATTTTCACACTTGGTATTCCCACAGCTATCTTGACAAAGTTCCATGAACATTCGACCAAAGCTGTGTCCATTCAATGGCAATATATAGACAAGTGCTATAACATGTTACTTGTATGTTGCGCGGGTGATTGGGTGGATACAGCTTCCTGTTGCTTCAAAGCATTTTGCTGAGAAGCAACAGGAACTTGATAATGTGATGTCTAGCACTGTAATATCACTTGTCTTTATTGCACCATGTAAGCGTCCTGTCTGTGTCCTGTGTGCTGTCCTCTGTGTTTTATAGGGTGGATGGAGGGTGTCTGGTTCCATGCTGCTTCAAAGATTTCTTCTTTGAAGTAACAGGAACGCAACTTGGCTGGGTGGTGCTTACATTGTAGTTGGTTCGTCGCGATATAGCTGAAATATTGTTGAAAGCCACGCTAAATTCTATTCACTCACTCACCCTAACTTGTATGTTGCATGTTCTCGATCCCCATTGGGCGTTAAATGTTCTTTTTATTCCTTCTTGGTTTTAGAGTCCCTTTTCTGGCCATACAGCTCTGTTAGCTATCCTGACGTAATTTGATGGCCTTCCAATAAAAAATCCCGGCCTTCAACAGGCATAAGATGCCCTTTTTGGGATTGTTCTTTTCAGTTTCACCCTCACTGACTCCAATACTCTTCAGATGAAGGTTCGTACCATTTCGTCCAAAATTTTTGGATTTTTTCGGCGGTCACAAATATACAAACAGAAACGTGTAGAACTAAACACAAGTCCCCGGTCCATGTAACACTTGTTAATTCAGCTATTCTTCTCTCGAACTTAAAAGTAGAAAGATTGCAATTGGAGCGATAGGCAAGAAGTGGGAAAAATTGACGTCTGGCGATTAAAAAGCAACCATATGACTTAACAGGAAAGCTTCCCTTGGCACCTCACTTGCAGACCCGAGAATGCGGTGGATTCTCGGTCGTAGCCTTAGTATCTCAGCCGCGCTTTTATTGCAGCTGTTAATATGGATACTATGAAGTATCCCCACGGCCCCTAGAACACCTTAAGCGGAATTATATACGCTAGCTCGTGAGCTGTGTTGACAGATCAACTCAAACAAATAACTCATCGGATGTTAATAGATGAGCATCGAGGACGTTTGATGAAGTAAACGCCTCAACATGGGGTGAACCTGGTAAATGCTAGAATACCCTAAAAAACTGTCCAGTCTTGGACATTTCCATCTTTGTTTTCCATTTTACGAGATAAAAAGCTGAATTGTCAATTTTTACATGGATCAGGGGCGATTGTTTCCTTTTACACAGGCGATTATGTAAACCTAATTGGTACAGGTGGTTTCAGCCACCCGGCTCTCCCTTCTCAAAAAACTTTTCCCTGATACTCCAAAATGAAGAAACGTCGAGGGCTGTAACTTAGAGCAGTTATAGCTTATGATACTGATGTTATTTTTGAGCCTGTTGCATAAAAACTCGGAGCACAGCTTCATGAGTAAATTCATAATGGATAACATTAGGGTGTACCAAAAAGTTCTGTTTTCATCGTATTCCTTCAAAATTAATGTGTTGTTCTTCGTAAAAGTGCTCAAAAGTATTTTATCTCAAATAACATGATTATTTACTAATTTACCAGGTAGTTTCAGCGAAGAAAATTCCACAAATAAAAAATGGAAAAAATCGGTCCGAAAAATCGTCCGCAAAATGATTTATTTTGGGAATATGATGTCACTGTGATGTCATCATGGTCGCCATCTTGGATTTTGTGACATTTTCCCGTAGCGCATGCACCAGTGATACAGTGTGGCAAGTTTCAACTTCCCAGCCTGAAGGATAATGAAAATAACGAAGCTGTTTCTAGGCTAACTATTTTTTAAATAACAATATTGCCCCTCAGATGCCCTTTTGGGGGCCAGAGGGCATCACAGAGCCCAGAGCAAAGGGCACCCCTTCTGATATTGTTCTATATGCCTCAAGTGATGAGTGTGCCAAGTTTGGTGCTTTGGTCCAGCGTGTCACGATCTCCCCAAAATATGGCCCTAAGCCACCTCACTATATCTTGCGTATCAATGTATTAGTTCCGTTTTGTTTTGTTTTCCATATGTATATTATTGGTCACTAAGACCGTCGTAACCAATGAGTACCGAGTGGTAATTGGTTCATAGCATAAACTCCGTAAACATGATACAAATTAACTATTCAATGAAGGAAGATAGCGGGAGATAAAATCATGTTCGCATTCAACCATCGCTGTATCGATGTAGTTGAAGTAATCTTTAGAAAGGGAATATTTTGAACTTATCTTTGCAGCATGCGTGGATATGCTTGTATACAAACATATTTCTCAAAGCCAGTATTTGCTGTTTATGCACTCGGACGCTCGCTCTCCGATACGTTGTCTGTCCTACGTAGTTTTACATGTAATAACATAAATCACATTCCTACAAACACAATTTTTCTTTACTGTAAAGAAACTACCCGAGTTCTTGAATGGAAATGACGAGCCCTCAATCAGGTATTCACATTTACCGCGTAGAGAACTTGTGCATATTGTGACTTCAGGAGTGCTGGGATTTTCTACATATGTGGCACGAGTTAAGATCTTTTTCAGATTAGAACCCTGTCTCTGGCGTTTAATGAGTTTCACATCTTTCAAAACATTTTGCATTTTAGAACTCTCGTGCAGTATGGATTTTGCACAATTTTGGAATATATGTTCGCGTTATGTTGATTTTATGTCGTTATAAACGCCATTCGTTGATTTCGGTTTCGGGGTTCTTAAGAATGTAATGTTATGTGACTTGGCTTTATTCAGACCTGTCTTGATGATTACCCTAATTGCCAAATCTTTTTCAAGTTCGCTCAGCCTCTTTTCCCTTAAGTTCGGTTCTGTCACAATGTTGCAAATTCTACGGGCAAGGTTATACGGAATATGGATCTTAGTATGTCTTGTATGATTACTTTTGAAATGAAGGTATTGTCTAGTATCGGTGAGTTTATAATAAAAATCGGTGATTAGTTCGTTTTCGTTTTTAGTGTCGAGAAAGGGTAATCGATTTCTGCTGCTTTTCATGGTAGATTTGCGCTTGCAAAATATGGTATAGACAGTTTGTATGTCACATTTAGAATCCTGCCATAGCTACAATCAGACAGTGGAATTCGTAATTTATGAACAGCTTTTCATTACTCTGCCATACACAAAGACAGTTTATGCTGTATTTATTTTCACTATATATATACTACAAATAAATATAATGCACCTCTTGCTTTCCTTCCTATATATAACCAATGTATAGGCGCAATCAATACCTCACTGAATGTTATTTTTCAACACAATGATTCCATGTTTTGAATATCGCTTGAAACAGGGCCCATTTTTTAATTGAATTTATCTTCTCTGGTATCTTTATACGCTGTGTATATATCTCTATAAAAACGAAGCGGGCCTTCTCTCTCGGCGACTTTATGACAAAAGAGATGAGTACAATTTCGACATCGTAAACTTCAACCTGGAAATATAATTATTTTTCCAAATATCATAGAAATTCAATGTGGAAAATTGTATTCCCTATACGCAAATATTAATCAAGACTGACATTCAGTTTTGTATCTGATCCCGACTCATGGCACATGAACAGCTACAACAAAGGCGTGACTGGGTTACAAATCATCACAAGGATCACTACTGGTACTTGTAATGCTCATAGAAATATGCAGTCATCATATTTGTCTGCGGAGTCATATGACTTCTTGTCACTACGCAGGCATCGTTTTCCACCACCCTTTTAATGTATGTTCACAATAACTGAAAGGAATGGGGTCTCATGATTCTCGCGAATAACAGGTACTGAAGTAGATTACTCGTGTTAAATCGCTGATTTCGAAGTGAAAACAGCTTCTATTACTCTCTGTAAGCATTGCATAATCTAGCATAACCAGAGTGAATTGTATAGACAATGTTCCTTGTTTCAACAGGTATAGATGTGGAGAAAAGGTAGTTACGATAGCTGATATACTCGTAGACTGTTTCTACTGGCAGAGACACCCGATTGCGCATTGCTTTGCCGAATGTTGATTAGCAGACATGAAAAATAATCTTCCGGTATCCGAGCCACTCCAATGTTTGAGTACTGATCCAAGCTATCTTAAAATATCGATAGCAGAGAGAATCTGGCGTCAAATTTCAAGCAATAACAATCCCGAACGAGGCCATTTTAGCGGTAAAACGAGATAATTTGCTTTGTTATCGGGGATAGTCATGAGTACTTAGCCAGCAGAACAGCTCTAGGAATGTTATTGTTTGGACACAAACCATATCACATGATCGCAAAAGCAAAACTGTTAATTACACATTTCGTTTTTGTTCACGAAAATGGGAATTACAAACAAATGTTAGTACGTGGAATGAAAGGTAAATCAAGATATCCAGATCAACTTTAATCGAATTCCAACAACAGGAAAATGTTTTGAGAACGCGTTTTCCTCTCGCGAGGGATTGGCGACTGTAATATTGATGGTATATTTTTGT
>JAVTVY010021349.1:0-70863 GCA_036873755.1 Hanleya hanleyi | reverse complement strand
GTTCTAATTTTAGCTATTACCCACACTGCCTCAAATCCAATATGGCAGCCCCCGCAAATACGCCCACGCAAACGATGAAATCTGAACATGATAGACTACGGTGATTGTCTGTCTTTACATGGATTTACACTGGTTTGTGATTAAGTTCTGTATCTGTATTTTGTCTCACGTAATGCATGTATGTTACCTATTTAACGAACTCCGTTAGGGACCGCTTCGCAGTCGCGAACTTCGTTCGTTATAAAGTTTTCAATCAACCTCTGAGTCTTTATGAAGTGAAGAAAAGCAAAAAAACATATACCCTGTTGACTATTAAATATCATTAATTCATACATGGCAGTGTGACTAACGTCACAGGACCTACGAAGTACAGTAGGCATTAGGACTCGAACGCGAACTGAACTCTTGGAAATCCCCACCTCCAGTTGAAATATTAAACATTTATAAATAATGTTAGTGTTTGTTATCAAATCAAACCTGTTATCACTTAAATGCCATATTCCTCCATTTGGAGATCTCCTGCAAACAAAATTATCTCCCCTGATCGCTGCGTCGATCGTCCGCCAGGTGGCGTGCTCTCCGCACATGTCCATCACTCTTTTTCCCATGTTGAGCAAGACCTGTTTTGAGTCAAGGCCGAGCAAAGAGGGGAGGATGGGTTGGGCAAATCAACGTTGATAACAGGTTTGATTTGATAACAAACACTAACATTATTTATAAATGTTTAATGTTTGTGTCTCAAATCTTCACCTGTTATCACTTAAATGCCAGACTCCCAACAGAGGAGGTTGGGTAGCCAGCCTTGTGACTTGCTTTTGGATTAAGCGGAGCACGCCTTGTTCTGATTTTGTAAATCTAATATGCTTAATAATATCCTGATAATTCCCGTGTCGTATAGAAGCGTAGGGAGCTCAAGGTATTACAAGTAATGCGGCGAGAGGTGGACTCTGTTCCACCGTTTGCTCGCATACTTGGCTAGATAATCAGATGCCATCGTGATGCCTTGAAGTCCCTTCGTCTCCGGCATGGTATGTCTTCTATACTTACCGAATTGTCGGGATCTTGCTTGCTTGAGCGGCGCCCCCCCCCCTCTTTTCTTGATGGAATTAGTGGACTACACGCTGGGCTACTGCTAACGGGCCCAACGTAGTCACCCTGTCTGTTTGTACAGACATGTCCCTAAGATAATAGTCAGTGAAGGTAGAGTTTACAGTCCATGCACAGGATTGAACGATCTCGTCCAGTGACAAGTTTTTCCAGAGCGGCCAGGACGTAGCAATAGCTCTAATCTCATGAGATGATGCCTTCGACAATAGGGGAGGAGCATCGATGGCGAGTTGGTATGTCCAGTGTATCGTCTTCCTTAACCAAGATGCAACTGTATTTTTCGTAATGTCTGCAGATGCTCCCGGATGTAGTGATAGAAATAGGAGACGTCTAGATCCTCTAGTAGAGTCTGTTCTCTGTAAATAGCATCGTAGGGCTCTAACTGGGCATAATACTCTGTCGTTCTCCAGTGGGCCTACGAAGTCTGTAAGTGCTGGGATCTGATATAGTCTTTGAGCACATGGTCCCTGACGTGTTGATTCATTCTTGGCGATGAATTCCGGGATCGGACGGAAGGATATAGTTTTCCAACCAGCGGTCCATGCCAGGGAGCTGCGTTCTAATGCGTGAAGCTCGGAGACTCTAGTGGCCAGAGCGAATGCTGTTAAGAAGACTGTCTTGTAAGACAGTGCCTCGATCGTAGCCGACTGTAACGGTTCAAATGGTGGGCGTAGAAACGCACTCAGTACAACTCCAAGGTCCCATTTCGGTAGCAGTTGTCTTGTCCGGCGGGACTGTAAGGCGAAGGACTGGAGAAGAGCCACAACGTTGATATCATGTCCAATATCAATTCCTGAAGTTAGTCTTATGACTCGGGATAATGCAGAACGGTATCCTTCTATGGTGCTTAACTTGAATTCCTTGTCCCGATGCAGGTGCAATAGGAAATCAGCTATCACTGGAACAGAGGCAGTGTAGGGATCGATGTCTCTGGTCCCACACCAGGTATGGAAGTAAGCCCACTTGGCCTGGTAAAGTCTAGAGGTGGATGGTCTGTTTGCTGTCACCATCGCCTCTGTAACTGGCTTTGAAAATCCCTGGTCTGCAAGGGATTCCCTGATAATCTGCAGGCGTGAAGGTTGAGCCACTGTGGATCGTGGTGTATGATACCTTGCCGTTGGTCTAGTAGTCGGCGCCACGGAGGTAGCTGACGAGGGAAGTCGGTCAGTAGCTGGACTAGTGATGGGAACCATGGGCGATTCGGCCACCATGGTACTACGAGGAGGATAACACTGTTGTGCTCTGTTATCTTGTTCAAGACTGCCTGAATAAGCGCTATCGGTGAAAATGCGTAGGCAATGAGGTTGTCCCAACTGATTGACATGGCGTCGACTGCCCAGGCTAGCGGGTCGAGCATCGGGCTGACGAAGATTGGTAGCTGAGTATTGTCCCTTGTTGCGAACAGGTCTACTAGGGGCTGTTCCCAAATCGATGATACTTGACGAAAGGCCTCTGTGTGGAGATGCCACTCCGTTTGTAGGACTTTGTCCGGGCGTGAAAGACTGTCTGCAATGACGTTCAGGTGACCGGGTACATGTCGTGCTCGGATCCGGCACCGATGAATCTGTGCCCAGGTGAAAAGAGACCATGTCTCCTGGAACAGCAGTCGGGACTTCGTTCCCCCCAGCTTGTTGATGTAGCTTACTACTGTCGTGTTGTCTGATGCGATCATCAGAGAGCTGTCGAACAGTTGAGGGCTCCAGTGCTGGACTGCCATGTTCACTGCTGCCATCTCCAGAACATTGATGTGTAGTGTCTTTTGTTGTGGAGACCACCTGCCGGCTATCTTTAACTCTCCCAGATGGGCTCCCCAGCCCGTGAGTGATGCGTCGGAGAATAGATTCTTGTTCGATGGTGACCAGCGGAGTGGAATCCCGAACATGACGTTCTCCCTGGACTGCCACCATTTCAGAAACTGATGCAGGTGCTGAGGAACTGGTACTCGGGGGTTGATGGCCGAAGCTCGTAGATACGGCTGCAGGTGGAACTGTAACGGTCGCAGCTGAAGTCGTCCGTACTGTGTCAGATCCTGAGTTGATGTCAGCAATCCCAGTAGACTTTGCCAAAGACGTAAGGGTTGTGATTGGAAAGATAAAAATCTTTGGATGATAGACTGTATCTTTGTCCAACGTTCTTCCGGGGGCAGGATGATCCGCCTCTGTGTGTCGAATACTGCTCCGATGTATTGTCGTCTCTGAGCAGGCTCTAGTTCCGACTTTGTTGGATGTGGGATGAATCCGAGATACCTCAGGAGTTGAATGATGAATTGTATCTGGGACTTGAGTGCTGACTTCCTTGACCCCCACACAAGGATGTCGTCGATGTATGCCTCTATGTTGATACCCCTTAGGTGAAGGAAGGTCATGATTGGTGACGTGATTCTTGTGAAGCACCAAGGGGCGATGGAGATGCCGAACGGCAGGACCTGCCACTCGAACCGTCTCCCGGCAATGATGAATCGAAGATATCGACGATGATGTTGATGAATGGGAACATGAAGGTATGCATCCTGGAGGTCGATGGAGGCTAGCCAATCGTCCGGTTTTAGGCGGGACCGTAATGCTGGAACTGATGTCATTTTGAAGTGTGGAGGTGGCGCTAGAGTGTCGTTGAGTCGACTTAGGTCTATAATCATGCGAAGCTGATCTGTGTCCTTCTTGGGAACGAGGAAGACAGGACTGTAGAATCCTGGACTTGCTTCTTCCACGGGTAATTCCCTGACAGCGCCCTTGTCCAATAACACTTGTACTGACTCCAGTAATGTCCGTACATGTTCTGGCCGAACTGGAAGACGTGATGGTTTGGGTCTGGTGATGAGCCTGGGGTACTCTAGAAAGGTGAGGAAAACTCCATCTCTGAGAGATCTGGCGACCCACTTGTCGTCTGTGATAAGCTTCCAGTTCCGCCAGAAGATCCGTAGACGTCCGCCCACGACCGGATGATTGAATACCTGGAATTCTGGAAGGATGAAAGGATGATGATGATGGGTTAAAAGCTGAGGCTGGGGACCGTCAATTCCGACGGTCGGGCTTTCCTTTGCCCCGGTCGGAAAACTTTCCTCCTCTGCCACGAAACTGTCCTTTCCCGTAGGGACGAAAATTCTGCTGGCTGTCCTGCTTGGGTCGACTGCCCGAGTCTAGATGTGACGGCTGTGCAGAACGTCCTCCTCTGGTCGACTTGCCCTGACCTTTACCCTTGCCCTTGCCTCTACCTTTGCTGTAAGCTAGGGCTCCGATAATGCGGGAAGTCTTCTCGTCATTGACGGCAGGCATAACTGTGGAAATGGCTTAGTTAAAGAGATACTCGGATGACAGAGGTTGCTGTGCCAATTCGTTCTTTACCGATTCCAAAACCTCAGACTTGGGATGTTTCAGGTATGCAGCTCGTCGAGCCTGCACCATCGTAGCATAGGTAAAAGCCCCTGTTTCCATGAGATCCACATTAGACTTGTTCATGGAGTCGATAAAGGCGCTGAGAAACTCCATCTTGGGTTGTGAGAAGGTCAGGGATCCATCTTTATGCTTTTTGTTTGGATCCTGAATCAACCTGGAAATAGCCGTCAGGAACCAATCGGAGTATGATGTAATTCTGTGTTGTGTCAGCATCATGTCCTCCACAGCACAGGCCTGCTTCTGTTGAAGTACCACCGCTGGTGTCTTTGTGAAGTTCAACAGTCTGTCAAGATCCGGGTCCGACTTCGGGGCCTTGAACGGTAGATTGTCTCCGTGAAGGGTGTAAGTCTTGAAAGGACCGGGCTTCTGGAGAGATTTCGGAGTCTTTAACTGTCGATCCAGTGTATCATATAGGGTAGCTGATGCCGGAGATGGTGCGCAGGTTGGCGCAGCTTCCTCCTCAGAAGGCTTGTTCAGTCCATAGAGAGATGCCGCTGTAAGCTTTCTCCGTTTCCGGACGGGGTCAGCTGGCTGCTTGTCATCGCCGACCGCCGGTCTAGGCATCTCTGGAACCAGCGTGTGTACCGCTGCTATCCTGGCTTTAAAAGGTAGCATGTCTTTATTCTTGTCTTCTACCTCCGACTGATGGGAGGGAGGTGACTCTGTATGAGACGAGGATGGCGAGTGAGTGGAACGTCGTGCGTAATCCTCGTAGTCCGAACTTGAGTCTGCGTCGCTAGCAGAATGGGGTCGTGTCATCTCATGGGTCTCCGGTGAAGGGACCTCTACCACGGTAAGGGGCTGTAAAGCCGGGAGATGACTGTGCTTCTTGACCAAGCTAGGTATTCTTGGAGCAGAAGTCTGTTCCTTGGGTGCAGTGGAATGGTGATCCACGGGTTCCTGTTCACCTCTGGACTTGCGTTTATCCCGATGCTCCGGTTTATCCCGGTGCTCCGGGCTACGGTGATGGGGGGTAGACGTCCGCTCCTCGCCATCAGTGCGTGCTTGTTGACGGGAAACCGGTGAACGGCTTCTCCCTTGTCTGGTGTAAGGTCGCTCCGGGGTATGGTTCCTATGGTACCGACTCCGGTAAGGTGGACTAGGTGAAGGGGTCCAACGTATGGGACGGTCCCTCTCCCGATGATGACGTACAGGATAGGAATCTCGGCGTTGTAACGGTGTGCGACTTCGTTTACGAGATCTGCTTGCCGTAGTACCGAGGTGTGGCTCCGTTGTACGGATCCCAGCTGGAGTGGAGGCCGGCTCACGGCGTTCTGGCTGAGTCCGTTCCTCATAAGTCCGTGACTTCTTGGATGTGGAGTCTCGGTGATCTGTATAAGTCCGTTCTGCTTGAGTCCGTGACTTCTCAGATGTAGACTCTCGGCGCGCTGGATAGGTCCGTGTGGTATCCCGTTCCGTGGTACGGCTCCAGGCCGTGGTACGGCTCCGGGCTGTAGTTTCCTCCCGCGGTGCTCCGGTATCGGAGTCACGGCGGTCTGGATAGGTCCGTGAGGTCTCCCGTTCCGTGGTACGGCTCCGGGCCCTGTAGGCCCTTGGCTTGTCCGACTCCCGGCGCCCCGTATAGCGCCGTGACTCCGTGCCGTGGAACCGGTGAGCTGTGCTTGAGCCGGGGTCCCGCTGTAGTGGTGGAGTCCGTGATCTTGATTCTCGGACTGCCTTTTTCGCCGTGTCCGTCTGTGACTCCGGGGTACGGCGGTTCTTTGGGGACTTGGATGAACGGGAGTTGGTATCCGAGGACTCGCTTTGATCCGTGTCTGTGACGGGGCTGTCTAGTAGAGTCCGTGTCAGCACTCTAGCCGGTGCAGTAGAAGTAAACCGTATCGCCGTGGCTTGGGCTTGACTGGTCTGCACCTTGTTCTTTGAAGGTACCGTCGACTGTAAGACTGTGCCACTGGGGTGTATCTCCGGGCTTGTAGTCGTCGCTAAAGTTGTGTCTTCGTTTAGCGATAAGTCGTGGATAAGGGCCTGATTAGCTTCTGCTTTTTCAACAGGTCCTTTCCTCTGGTCACCGGCAGCCTTCAATAGTTGAGTACGTCTAGTTGCAGCATAGCTAACCCAGGTAGCGTCGTCCCAGTCTACACACTCGGCACAGGTACTCTGCCTGTAGCATATCTGTGCCCTGCATTTAAAACAGAAAGAATGTGAGTCCTTTACGGGCCAAAACTGACGACATGATTCACATCTCTTACTATTCTTGATAGTTTGGGTGACTACGTTAGCCATACTGACTTGCAGACCAAAAAAATAACCCTAGGGTGTGTCTATAACAACCAAAAGTTACTGTTTACAGGAGCTCTTTCAAAACAGGTCTTGTTGCCAAGACTGCAAAGGAAAAAGAATGATGGACATGCGCGGAGAGCACGCCACCTGGCGGACGATCGACGCAGCGATCAGGGGAGATAATTTTGTTTGCAGGAGATCTCCAAATGGAGGAATATGGCATTTAAGTGATAACAGGTGAAGATTTGAGACACAAACCCTGCCTATATTAAGATGGGCACTGCCCAAGTCAGAATCGCCAGTGATTTTCATCAAAAATCACCAGAAATTTTCATCAAAAGTAGGTCAGCTCAGAACTTGTTGGTAACAGTCTCCTAATGCGCCTTCATTCCAAAATAAATAACGATCGCCGATTTAATTTTACAATTTTTTAATTAAAGGAAACAGATTGAATAATATAGGTTCAGTAGATTTCAAGCTTTACATGTGAAAATACATTTGCATCTCTTTAATGGTTTTCAGTGCCCTTGTACAGGATCAAAACAACTTTTTGAATCACATTATTTTCCCAACAATACAACAAATTTTTATATATAGTACTATAGTAGAAAGGTAGCATATATGTAGTTTACGGTAATTCAACTCAAGACCAACACCTTCTATGCACAAGATTCTATGTCATTCTCCTGAGCATAACCGGTACAAAGAGGAATAAATAGCGTCTCTACATCACGTTGTTATCTAGATATATGAGACAACACATTTTGGGCATCGGCAATCTGATGAATTCTATGGCGGTTGATCGGTGATTTTCTTCATTGATAAACGTTAAACCACCTCAGCTTCGTTATGGAAACAGCGCTGATTGTTTGAGGGTATATGCAGTACTTAAGATTAACCTCAGGGCCATGTGCCATACAGTGGGACAGGGTATTTTTAGCTGTGGGTAATTTGACCTGAATTTGAAGGCTCCAGCCTGGTGTGGCCAATGTGAAATAGGATACACGTTAAAGGCTACAGTTTACATACACAATGTATATCTATAACAATATGCTGAAGTGTTAATTATCAATCTAATTTTAATCAGAATTATTTCAGATCAGAACTTGCTGGTAACAATGCCCTAATGCACGTTCATGCCAAAAATCAAGGTTCTAATGTCAATGGTTCTCCTTATTTTGCCGACGAAAGGATTCGGATGGACTGACTAACTGACTGACTCACTCATTACCGGACAATTTGCGATCTGTAGCCTACTTCGTAGGAATAGAAATTTAATCTACAATAAAATGGTGGCTCACAAAATCTATACCGAGATGTATATTTTCACAGTTTAGTTTTAAATATGGCCTTTTAAATAATTCCTAGAAACTTCCAGCTCACTTCTGCAATATATACACCAGTATAAGTACACTAAACAGGATCTAGTCCTCTTTTGGCTTCAAACAAATTCATCCATGTTGACTGTAACTTCTGACATACTGTATGTTATATGGACCAATAATTCTGCTTCATACAGCTGGCTGCCATTTTAAAAGATCACAGGATAAAGCCTAGATTAATGCATATATGGTACACATCTATCAATATACACTCAATAATGAATTAACTACCTTAAAAGAACATAGTAGCTCAATAATGAAGAGATACTTTGATAATGAATTAATAGCTAAACTGCTATTGGTTTTCAGGAGAACACATGTCTAGACAATGGATCGTACCTGATGAACTATGCCGGCTGTGCAGAGTGTCACAAGTTGGACCTCATTGAAATTGTGAACAGAAAAGTTACAGAGGACGAGAATGGCATAGAACTTGTAACATACCAACGTAAGTCAATGAATAATGGTACCGTTATCTCAGTTTGACCTCTTGATTAGATTGATTGGATGTGTTTTATCAGGAAGAACAAGCATATCCGATGTACTAACTACAGATGGTACCATCAGACATATCTTGTATCTCAGTATTTTTAAGTAACTTCTACCCTGAATAGAACCATCCATTATTAGCCCACCATCACCAGATGGTGGGCTGTTCAAATCACTTTTCGTCCGTGGTCCGTCGTCCGTCAGTCAGTCCGTCCGTAAACAATTCTTGTTATCGCCATGTCTCAGGAACTACTCCATCTTGGATTTCCCCATGAAACCTTGTTATCGCGATTTCTCTGGTCCGATTCGAAAATCCAATATGGCCACCAGGCAGCCATCTTGGATTTCCCCATGAAACCTTGTTATCGCGATTTCTCAGGAACTACTGCATGGATCTTTCTTAAATTTGGTATACAGGGTTAGGGTTAGGGTCTAGTTGTGCAAGATACCTTTTTTGGTCCGATTCGAAAATCCAATATGGCCACCGGGCAGCCATCTTGGATTTCCCTATGAAATCTTGTTATCGCGATTTGTCAGGAACTACTGCATGGATCTTTCTCAAATTTGGTACACAGGTTCCCCTTGGGGTCTAGTTGTGCAAGATACCTTTTCTGGTCCGATTCGAAAATCAAATATGGCCACCGGGCAGCCATCTTGGATTTCCCCATGAAATCTTGTTATCGCGATTTCTCGGGAACTACTTCATGGATCTCTCTCAAATTTGGTACACAGGTTCCCCTTAGGGTCTAGTTGTGCAAGATACCTTTTCTGGTCCGATTCGAAAATCCAACATGGCCACCAGGCAGCCATCTTGGATTTCCCCATGAAACCTTGTTATCGCGATTTCTCAGGAACTACTGCATGGATCTCTCTCAAATTTGGTACACAGGTTCCCCTTGGGTCTAGTTGTGCAAGATACCTTTTCTGGTCCGATTCGAAAATCCAATATGGCCACCAGGCAGCCATCTTGGATTTCCCCATGAAACCTTGTTATCGCGATTTCTCAGGAACTACTGCATGGATCTCTCTCAAATTTGGTACACAGGTTCCCCTTGGGGTCTAGTGGTGCAAGATGCCTTTTCTGGTCCGATTCGAAAATCCAATATGGCCACCAGGCAGCCATCTTGGATTTCGCCATGAAACTTTATCGTCATTTCTCAGGAAGTACTGCATGGATCTTTCTCAAATTTGATACACAGGTTCCCCTTAGGGTCCAGTTGTGCAAGATACCTTTTTCGGTCCGAATTGAAAATCCAATATGGCCACAAGGCAGCCATCTTGGATTTCTCCATGAAACCTTGTTATCGCGATTTCTCAGGAAGTACTGCATAGATCTTTCTCAAATTTGGTACACAGTTTCCCCTTGGGGTCTAGTTGTGCAAGATACCCTTTTTGGTCCGATTCGAAAATCCAATATGGCCACCAGGCAGCCATCTTGGATTTCCCCATGAAAATTTATCTTCATTTCTCAGGAAGTACTGCATGGATCTTTCTCAAATTTGGTACACAGGTTCCCCTTGGTGTCTAGTTGTGCAAGATACCTTTCCCGGTCCGATTTGAAAATCCAGTATGGCCACCAGGCAGCCATCTTGGATTTTTCCATGAAACTTTATCGTCATTTCTCAGGAAATACTGCATGGAACAGGTTCCCCTTAGGGTCTCGATATGCAAGATGCCTTTTTCGGTCCGAATCGGAAATCCAATATGGTCACCAGGTGGCCATCTTGGATTTTCCCATTTTGTTATCGTGATTTCTCAGGAACAACTGCATGGATCTTTGTTAAATTTGGTACACAGGTTCTCCTTGTCTAGTTGTGCAAGATACCTTTTTCGGTCCGAATCGAAAATCCAATATGGCCACAAGGCGGCCATCTTGAATTTCCCCTTGAAACATTGTTATCGTGAATTCTCAGGAATATTTCATGGATCTTTCTGAAATTTGATACACAGGTCCCACATGGGGCCTAGTAGTGCAAGATACCTTCTTTAGTCCGATTCGAAAATCCAAGCTACACTTCAAATTAATACGGTATTCTCGAGTTGTGACGTTGCATCACAAGAGTCGGCGGATCAAACGGTGGGGCATATTCTATATATTGACTATAGAGAACATCCATACCTTCACCTCCCATATCAAGGAGTTTAAATAATTCGGAATTAAAGTGTATTTCTTCAAATTTTAAATCAGTTTTCTTTAGTCCATGCAGTAGCAAGTGAACTGCTCCATCCTTTCGTCTGCCAGCGGGTCGGTTACATGAGGGGACGTCATTCTTGTGACTCAACGTCACAACTCGACAACTGTAGACTACTGCATGTTTCGATCCAAGGGAGATAATCAGGATTCAGGCACTTTTGAAGTTTCAACATTACTGCGCGGACCGGATCCCTTGTACCATCTTACTATTTTCGAGCATGGTATCTTAAAAGAGATATCTCAAACTAGCCCAGTAAACAGAACAGAATTAGCATTCGTTCCTAATTATGAAATCTTAAGTATGTTTCATAGCTCATGCCAAAGTGTCAAAGAGATTGGTCCTCGCTTCCAGTACCCAATGATGACACGTGCAAAAACAAAAAAAACAAAAAAAAATACAAAACAAAGGCGAAGGATCCTCCGTACATGTACTTTCACTTTCAGACTAACTTTGCTCATTTCTCTTGTATTATAACAACCGACATAAGTACAGTTTCTATAAATCTTGAAACTCCTGAAACTTAGATTATATCTTGGTGTTTTTCAGTGTCCCTTTTCCGATCTTTTTCGCTCAGATTCGAAATTCTGTAAACAAAATTACAAATGAATCGTTTTTTCTTAGTAACAATGGTCAAAAAGATCCTCTAGTCATTAGCTTAAAATTATCGGACAATGGTGGGCGCCAAGATCCTTCAGGATCTCTCGTCTTTGATTTATGTCAAGATGATCTGATATGTATTGGAACTGTACACAATAATTTCCAGATATTCTGAAATATTGACTATTGTTGCGTCATTTCTATTTCTGTTGACTTCAACATCAGGGAAGACAGAGATGAACAAGGAACATAAATAACTTCCAAAAAATATCACACCTACAGAAACCCTAAAAAAAGAACATGATGGTTCGCTAGAGGCTCGTTCACCCTGCTTCACAGACCATGAATCAAAGTTGAATTTCTTTTCGTTTTAATTTTTTGATTTTTTGCACCAATCTGTCCTAATACTGAAAGAGACATGCTCTAAAACAGGAGTTCATATATGTTGTAGGACTTTTGATGTACGTAACACAGACCCACTGAAAAGCAGCAATTCAGACTGAGTTGGGCTACACTGTAAAACTATATTGAATGAATATATATTAAGACTTTTTACCCTATGTGGTCATCATTCTGTTTTTGTGTCTGTTGCAGATGTTTGTCCAAATTGTCGACATGTCATAGCAGAACATGAGTACACATTCAGAGTAGAAGGGGAATATCAGGTGAGACTAGTCATTCATCTAGTCAAAACCATTTCTTCGAATGTATCAAACTAAGTATTGATACATGTAATACATATAAAGTAATGACCCATCCTGTCAGTGTGGAGACTGAACTCCATACCGAACTGTCATATTGTATCAAATATTGGTAGGCCTACATGTACTTTTCTCGTCAGTAATATCCATTGCTCCATCAGGATAATCATTGTATGTGTTAACTTAAACTGCTATATTTTGTAGGTGTACCAGATGGAGTGTGTATTGTGTGGTAATGGTGAAGACGAGAGAAGTATCATGCCAGAAGACCCAAGAGGGCCCCAACTTCTCTAGCCCTTCCTCAACAACTTGAGAAACATTCAAAATTAAATGCTCTTTGGGTGAAAGTCAATGTGGAGAGAAAAACAACCTCATAACTTGGTTGCTGGGGTTAGGATCGATATAAGTCATCATAACAGTGGTTGCTTGGGTTACGGTTGATATCAAATTTTGAGGGGAAATGCATGATTTTGGACCACCTTGAGGATATGGCCCCAGAGAACCTCAGCCAATCCTATGCCATCAGTCCAAAATCCACCAGGATCCCAGCCTTTCTAGTCCAAATAATCGTTTCCACATCAGTTACGAAAAACCCAAATGAGCACAAACTTCTCAGCCTCATTTGGTGATATATCATCACCAATGATGAGAAGTTGGAAGACGTGGCCTCTAGAGCCCCAGCGTGTTCAGCTTGAATTCCTGAAAGGAGACCCTCTATGGGCCCCTATCTCCAAAATCCAATATCACTTCATTTTGTAGTCCACATTTTATACTCCCTTGAGATTTCATACCCAATGCATGTATTTCACAGTTAGTATCATTATTATTTTGTACACAGTAAACAAGTTTGCTCTATACATTGTAACATGAATGTAAGAATGTAGATTCTCATTCATCCAGGATATGTAATTGGAATACATGTACATGTAATTTACAGGTACAAACCATAACAACCTTGTTGGTGTTTATTTCTGTTCATCTAAATAGTCCGAGAAATTCTGCCCAGGGACGGCAATTATTGTGAGATGCCCTAATTAGGGTTGGTCATTCCTAGTTCTAAAGTGCCAGTATTGGCTTGTGTGTGCGACACAAAATGCTGCATCGAAGACAGCGATAAAATTAAATTCAGAATACTCTATTTAAAGATGTAATCAGTCTCACAATCGATGGATTTTGTAAATTCTCCCCTATGCGATTTCCGCAGCGAAGTATGCTAGAGCATCATAGGTAGTATATTTGACGATAGTGGGATCACCATATACAATGAATGCAAGAATATTTTCTAAGAGAAATTTGAAACTCTGCCCGCTTTGAATGGTTTTCTGTCTCACGATTCAAAATGGGTTGTTGGTGGAGAGGAAAATGACATCAGTGCGAGGCATTCAAGCGATATAGTGACATTCAGGAATCTGAATGCTGAACAGCTGCAGCCATGGGACAACGTCGTGGCTCGTACCTAAGGCTCGGTAGAGTGGCAGAGCATATGTAGACAGAAACTGGACGCACAACACATCTGAATGCTTGTTGACATGGCCATTGACAAATGGCATGCTGGTTATTTTTAAAGACCATTTTCTTTTATTTTATCGTGAATGATAGAAACAAGTGTACTTTTTTGTGGTCAAGTGTGTTTTATTTTGTACCTGTCATAACATGTCACTTTCGTGAGTTTGAGGGGCATTGATTCCAGCCTAGATTTGAGGCTCATAGCATCTTAACCCTTTGAAACCTAGAGGCCGCTTTTGCGACCTGTTTGCATAATGTATATACCTGAGAGGCCACAAAAGCGACCTCTTACGTAATAATCGACTATTCAGCCCATCAGATCATGTTTAAAGTCATATCCGCTTCACAGGTATAATTTGGTCGCCCAAGTCCAAAAGGTATCCTCTGCCACTCGTATAGTCCCATAGGGGTGACAAATGCTGTTTAGATAAGGATTCTGACGAAATTGTCCTTTATATCTCAATTTTAGCGGTGGGGGGTCAGGAGTTGATAGACGTGAAAACTCTAAAGTTCAAAGGGTTAAACATACATTACCTTTCTAACTGCCAATAACATGCTCTATTTCACTTTCATATATCCATTCGGAGACATTTTAGTGCACTTGTCTACAACCCCTGACAAAGTCTGCCATACAATCTTATAATATTATTCTGAACAAGAACAGCCAGTGGTGAGCCTTAGTTAATTGCCATCATAATATTAACCAACCATAATACTACCCAAGCTACAAGCATGATGTGATAGTTTCATACGTGGGGCCCTTAGTTCTCACCAACTGACAACATAGCCCAAGACAAACATCGAAGCTGTTCTATCACAGTAAACCTATAACCCTTTGAATCATTGGTCACCTGTTTTGTTCTGTGGTCTATTGGTCTGAATCTCCCGAACCTCGGGCCGAATTTTGATACATATTTGCACATTCATCTTCATAACAAACATCTCATGAAGCTTCACAACTTTTTTCTATCTGTTTTTTTCTATCAATTATTTTATTACGCCAAGATCATTATACAACTTTATTCTGGTAGAATATCAACAGCTCTTCTCAATTTCAATTCTGAACATGATGTATACATAAATACTTTTACCACATTTTAGATTTATTACCAGTTGACAATGAATTAAACTTCAGTTGTCGTTTTAATAGGTACTGAAATAAATATACCTGGTACCATATTTACATGAAGTTGAGTAGTTTTTAGTTTATGTTCACCCGACTGTACATTTAGCACTAGGTGTGAATGCTATCAATATCATGACCCTTTGGTCTCTGCAGGAATTGGCTATCAACATGCATCCAGAATATCACACCCCTTGTCCAGTACTCCTCAACTGACCCGATGACATCATCGCTGCGATATCGAGAGATATGAGGAGATTCGAATTTGCAAGCAGAAGTTTCAGAAAAGGCGTTTTCTCTGCTTCTCAGAATTTCTGTGTTTCAGCACTGCCTATCAGTCCGCTATACAGAACAGGGGTCAAAGCAGGTGGAGTGTAGAATGACGGGGTCTATGGAACGAGAAATTCAGCGAGGGAGAGTAAACATCCAAATGACTGAAGAAGTGAAGAAAAAAGATACAGTTACGGGATCACGATGCTCATTGCAATACGGCCAATTGACCACTGGGAACTTCCAATATACCGACTGTCCAATTTGCCACTTCCGTTGTATCAATTTCACCATTTTGTTCCTGTTAAGCAAAACAATTGACAGAACTGGCAGTTCTGTTTAATCATTCGCTTCTCATATATCCAGCATGTCCATCTGTTGTTGACCGGCCCATATGGTCAGTGACCTGGCTAATGTGTCCGATCCAGTAATACACCTTCTTGGTCCACACTGTGCACATTAGCAGCACTTGTCGAATGTTATAGATCACCATGTCAGCTGGAACAGACTGTTGTATAAGTTAGGAGATATCCACCACCTCCACTCATCCTCACCATGGGGTGGGTCCTGTCTGGCAATACCTGCAAGTCATAAACAAATGGTATCAAGACAGCTGGCTTTCTCTGGAACATATTGCAATCACTTTTTTTCTGTCCCTCCATCTGTCGCTCATCTTTTGTAATCTCAGGTTCGAGGTCATGGATTGATACCAAACTTTGGGTATACCTTAACCAGAGGGAAAAGAGGAACCCTTTTCATCTTGAGGTCAAAAGATCAAAGGTAAAGGTCACTTTAACTGAAAATCAGTAAGTCATTAAATATCGTTATGTTTAAAGATGTAATCAGCCTCAAATCTGGGCTGAAATCAATGTCTCTCAAACTCAGCGAAAGTGACATATGTTACAACAGGTACAAAATGAAACACATTTGGCCACAAAAAACTAAACTTGTTTCTACCATTCACGAGAAAATAGAAGGAATTAATCTTTAAAAATAAACAGCATGGCATGCCATTTATTTTTCCACGGCTGTGTCAACAAGCGTATACACGTATGGTGCATTCTACCAACGTATGCTGTGCGACATTACCGAACCGTAAGCACGAGCCATGACGTTATCCCATGGCTGCAGCTGTGCAGCATTCAAATTCGTGAGCGTCGCTACGTCACTCATTCGTCACGCAGTGACGTCATTTTTCTCTCCGCGTACAACACACACTCAATGGCGAGACAGAAAAGCCGTCGAAGCGGGCAGAGTTACAAATTTCTCTGACAAGATATTTCTGCATTAGTTGTATATGACGATCCCACTAGCATCAAATATAATACATATGATGCTTTGGTAATCTCCCCTGCTGAAAAAACGCACAGGGGAGTGTTTACAAAATCCGTCCATTTTGAGGCTGATTACATCTTTAAGCTAAAAGTACAGTTCAGATATGTAAATGGTGATGAAGGAGGAGAAGCCTATTGATTTTTATCCATCAGGCAATTTGTACCAAAAGGTATCATCTGTATTTGTACATCTAACTGTCCATCTTGCTTATCAACGCTATTTCTGTTGAAGGATTATTGTCAGGCTTTCCAAATTCATATGATATGTACAATTGGTGATGGGTTTGAAGCCAGTTGAAGATGACTGACCGTGACCTGTTTTACCAACATCAAATTCTAGTATTGGTGATATGTTTTGAAGGATAAGATCCAAATTCATACTACATATGTAACTGATGATTAACTAGGAACCTTCCAAGTTGATTGACCTTGATCTATTTTATCCAAGTCAAATTCTAATTCTTGCTATATCTCGAGAGATCATGTCTAGGCTCTCCAAATTCACACTAAAGTACATATGCAACTGGTGATTTTTATTTTATTTCATGAAGGATTATAGCTAGACTCAAAATTTGTCTCTTGGTTGATCTTTTAGATTTACATCAGTTATTATCTATAGTTGCCCCATGCTGTAGGTATAGGAAGAAGAGAAAATGTATGAACCAAAAAGTCACACATCAATGCACCTGCAGCTGTGCTGGGGGAAATCTTGTGTCCAAGGCTTAACCAAAATTATATCGGGAATCAGGAATTCGTTCTTTCCATGCAGTGAGTTGTCAATGCATCTGCCGAGCTATTGGGAACAGATTGATTGTCTCTTGGACTAACTTTCAATTATATCGGAAATCCGGAATAGCTTCATGATGTGGGGTACCTTGATACCGTATTTCCTCTAATTATTCAGATGGCAAAACTTAACTTCAGGCTACTGTGGAGCGCAATTCTGCATACATTCTACAAATTTCATTTTTGCAGTTCTTGGGATAAATAACATATCCATGCCACAGTATTTAGCCTCAGTTGAGATAAAGATGGATTTTTTCTGCTTCTTAGTCTAAAACTGCTGTTTGAAAAATTAGAAGAAATAGGGTAGTCAGAAGATTTTTGATGAGGTGGATTTCCTTTACTTGCGAGGGCTGCCAAACATGGTTGAGAGACTGACCTGGAGTGCCTATTCATGAATATGCCTTGAAAATGTGTCATTGCAGGGGTGTACTATTTTCCATTCCTGCATATATGAGAGTGGTGGTGTACACAGACAACTAAATAATGGAACTAAGATCCAACATGCGGCTCCCACCCCCTCCTTCATGTACATGAGATCAGCTCCCCCGACTTTCAAACATTCTCCAGTATATCAGTGTAGAGTATCTCACCTGGTATTCTCTCAGCCAAGTCTCTGTTACTCTGAAATTGACCCCGTTGTTCACTTCTCTCATCCTCACATAACAGTCCATCAAAGGCTGAATAACATGAAACAATAGGATTATTCTGGCAAGAAAGAGAAAAGTGTCACTATCTCCCAACTAGAGACAAATTGCTTGATAACTCAGGTTTCCATCCGACTAAATGGTACATCTGCGGAAGAATTTACCGACTACGTTTTTAAAATATGAAAAATTACAGATCGTATTATAACATCAAAGGCTGTGGATGCTTTCAGAATATGTGGTAAGGTGTCTTGCGATCAGGACTTCCTGCATTCATGCAACAACAATAGATCTGACAGTGAACCTTCCAGCTACTGCATGGTCCACCAGCAAGCTGTGGGTTTCAGTCCTGTCCTTCTGTGTTTGAATATGGGAAAACATCTTTAACTGGTGATACTGACATATATCCAACATGAAGTTACCAAAGTGTTCATTGAGGTCAGCACAATGACCCATTCTTTGAATAGCAGAATAATATGAACATATCATAATTTATTTTTTTTAAATATTCTCCATAGACAAGCATGAGGCGAAATGAAACTGTAACAACCCACAGACTGACGCCATGGACCAGGCAGTAGTTGAACTTCTGTTCTAAGAGGCCCGTTCACTCCTAAAAATATTCTGCATATACGGAGCCCTAATGCCTGAGTCTCGATATAATTGTGGTTAATACTTAGACACAAGCTTTCCCCAGGTGCATTGACGCTTGACTTTTTGGTTCACACATTCTCTCTCCTGCCTATACCTACAGCATGGGGCAGAATTTTAACTATTGATAACTGGTGTAAATATGGTAAATATACATCAAATTATCCTACTATTCCAAGACATTATCATTTATGCTTACACTGATGATAATTTTGGCAAATTTAGATCGAAAATAGTCCAGTTATCAGCATTGAAAATATGCTCCATGCTAGGCAGGAGAGAGAATGTACCAACCACAATTTTATGCCAGGACTTGCACGTCAATGCATCAGCAGCAGTGCCAGGGAAAACTGTTTGTCTAAGGATTAACCACAATTAAGTCAGGCATTAGCTTGCTCTACAAGATGTCAAATACAAGTGTGATTCAGTCAGAGTGCTTGTCTGTAAGAAAGATAGCCTACCATAAAGAGAATAGTGTTAGAATCTTACCTCTTTGTACGGGCTATAGACAACAACTGGTCTGGATGGCTGGACAAAGGGAGCTAACCGTGAGACAATTGGAGTGGGATGTAAATTGGCAACTACAATTAGACTGAAAAGACAAATGCAAAACATTGCAGATGAGTTACATGAAAGTGTTCACGAAAACACATGTATGTATTTTGGTTCAGATAATGCTCTTTCATGAGGAAATAATATGGTATGGTAATCTCTCCAATAATTCCATCACCCTATCAAAATTCAATCATCCCACACTTTGGGGACAAAATTCAATCAGCTGTTCTAATAAATTTGATCACCCTCTAAAATCAGTGGAATAACGGAGAAATAATGGATTATATGCATTTTTTGGAATGATTTTGTCAACTTCCTGTTCTAATAAATTTGATCACCCCCATATTTCACTTCCAGTGACTGAATTATTAAAAAGATTACCATAGTTTTAGCAAAAATCCTGAATGATCCTATGTTCTAACATTGATCGTGATATAGATTTATAAGAAAGTTTACTCTCTTTGTGCACAATCTAACTATGCAAAATGCATAATATACCAGTACACAATATACCAAGAATGTTACAAGCACACACAATTCATCTAATTACACATCCTATTAGTTTGAAATGTTCAATAACTAGTAGTATCGCTACAGTCAAAGGGTATTCAACGCATGCAGTGGAAACTAATTACTTACGGAAAATAAATGTGATTTATGCTCCAACCTTACCAGTCAAGTTTTCCACTTTTCATGATACATTTGGCTTCCTGGAGGATTCTTTCTCTCTCAGCTTTCCAGGAAATTTTAACAGGCTCCTGTTCAAAAGAGTCCAAGATTCAAAGAATAGAATTCAAATTTGAAAATTTTAAGATTAATAAAAGAGTGAGTAATTTAGAATTATCAGGATACTCAGTTAACCGTGCCCTGAAAAACATCTATGCAAATTGAAAACGTTTTCTGGCACATGACTTCAATCAGTAAACTTCTGGGATGTATTTGGATTTCGTTTGAATGCCTAGTTAAACAAGAGCCCAAGGGGCTTCAATATACGCCCGTATATCTGGAATTATATTGGTCCAAATTTCAAGGTTGTTTAATAGCCTTGATTCCAATTGGTAGCTA
The DNA here is from genome assembly GCA_036873755.1 of Hanleya hanleyi. Lineage (NCBI taxonomy): Eukaryota > Metazoa > Mollusca > Polyplacophora > Lepidopleurida > Hanleyidae > Hanleya > Hanleya hanleyi. The sequence continues at coordinate 50,825 of JAVTVY010021349.1, read as the reverse complement.
GCAAAATCCAGAGAAAGGTCTACAATTTTGTGCTTCTGAGAATGTAACATATATCACATCTAAAATTGAATGATAAACTAAAATGAGCTTAACTCTTGGAAACTAGTTGACCTTGGAGCAAGAACCGAGAGCTCACATATCCCACACTGAAATCGACAATAGTCAAACACAAGAAAATAGTTGTTTTCCTGCAAATGCATTTCTTTCAGACGAGAGAATTTTTCATGAAGGAAGAAGAAAGGGATGAAGTAAACCACATTCTTGAGTTGACAAACAGGTATGACCCCTCTCCCCGTTAAATTAGTAAAAGTATGGTTTTTATTTCACAACAGTTTAACTAAATGTAGCTGTTTCAAACACGGGAGAATCCACAGGACAAATGCCATATACATGTTGGGGAGAGAACTCTGAATATTCCAATCTAACACATATAATCAGCTGAACATGATTCAGTTTTGGGGGACTGTGACCTTTGACAAATTGATGTATGGCTCCTCTTCGCCATGCGAGTAAGGTATTTGATACCATTCCATACCATGAAACTAGAGATATCGTATGGACAACAAATGTTAATGGATGGATGGACAGAACGCAACATCGCATTACATGACCTCATCTTCGATAGGCATATGAAAAAATGTGACTTAATGATATCTGATTTTGGAGTCACAGTGATCTTGACCTTTGACCTTGACCTAAATTTTGGTACACGACACATCATCTTCCCGTCAATATATCAATGGACACAAAAAAATCATGATTTTTATGAATTTCATGATTTTGGGGGTCACAGTGACCTTGACATTCGGCCTTGACCTACACTTTCGTATGTGGCACATCATGTCCCCCTAACAAAAACATGAGATTGATCTAATCAAAACCCCTCGGCTTTCCCCAAGTGATTGAGACCCATGTGTAGTGTGAATTGGGGAAGAGATAGTTCTATGTGGGATGATCAAGATATACTGGTACTAAGTTACATTCAGGCATATAGGACAGAAATAGAAAAATTATATATCTGTAAAGGGGTATAACTCTGTAAAATATGGGTCGAGGGGAGCCACTTTCGATAGGCGTCTGACTTGGCACTCTGTAAAATAAGAACCGAGACAAATAAGCTGTACCGAACACAGATCTACAGATATAGCTTGTACATTCAGCTACAGATAACAAAATCGAAGATTATTACATCCGAAAGGGGCATAACTCCATAAGCCGAGGTGAGTAATCCTTTGTTGGCTTGTAGAATACAGCAATATAAATAAGTTTCCAAAATATAGTAGCTATACCGAACACAGTTTCGCAGATATAGTTGGTTACATTCAGGCATATAGGTCAGAAATAGAAATTAATATATCAGTAAAGGGACATAACTCTGTAAAGTATGGGCCGAGGGGAGTCACTTTCGATAGGCGTCTGACTTAGCACTCTGTGAAATAAGAACCGAGACGAATAAACTGTACCAAACACGGATCTTCAGATATAACTTGTACATTCAATTATAGATAACAAGATCGGAGATTATTATATCCGAAAGGGGCATAACTCCATGAGCCGAGGCGAGCAATCCTTTGTTGGCTGGTAGAATACAGCAATATAAAGAAGTTTCCAAAATATAGTAGCTACCAAACACAGTTCTGCAGATATAGTTGGTTACATTCAGGCATGTAGGATAGAAATAAAAATTAATATATCTGTAAAGGGGCATAACTCTGTAAAATATGGGCCGAGGGAGCCACTTTCGATAGGCGTCTGACTTAGCACTCTGGGAAATAAGAACCGAGACGAATAAGCTGTACCGAACACGGATCTGCAGAAATAACTTGTACATTCAGCTACAAATAACAAAATCGGAGATTATTACATCCGAAAGGGGCATAACTCCATGAGCCGAGGCGAGTAATCCTTTGTTGACTGGTAGAATACAGCAATATAAATAAGTTTCCAAAATATAGTAGCTACCGAACACAGTTCTGCAGATATAGCTGGTTACATTCAGGCATATAGGACAGAAATAGAAATTAATATATCTGTAAAGGGGCAGAACTCTGTAAAATATGGACCGAGGGGAGCCACTTTCGATAAGCGTCTGGCTTAGTACTAGATAAGTAAGTGTTGAAAATTTGGTGGTTGTGTCTCAAGCGGTTTTGCCTAAAATGCGGTAACGGACGGACGGACGTACATGGCGACGACAATATTAGTACTTTTCAAAGATAAAAAAGTACTTTTCAAAGATTTCTCGATTCTGGAGTCACAGTGACCTTGACCTAAATTTTGGTACATGACAAACCCCGTAATTTCTCAATGGACACAAAAAATCATGATTTTTAACTATTTCCTGGTTTTGGGGTCACAGTGACCTTTGACCTGACCTAATTTTGGTATGCGAACTTCATTTCGGTATGCGAACTTCATTTCCCCCTATTGAATCCACTCACCAATACGAAGCTGCGCATCAGAAAACCCCTCGGCTCTGGGCGCCAGCCATTCATAATGTATTCAATTTGAAGCAAGACTTCAGGAACACCAAGCAGTCAAGTGACAAATATACAGATTATGCCAAATTTTGCCATTAGAAATGGCCTCGAAAGTTTCCGTCCAATCAGAGAAACCAGTATTCATTACATAAGTCTGTTGATGCAAATTTTACATCGAGCATTTGAAAATTATCAGAGATAGAGATCAATAATGATTTCACATAAATTAAAGATGGCCGCCCATCCTTCCCACCACTCAGAGAAACTGATGTGGTTATTCATTGCAAGTCTCTTGATATATGGATGCTGTATACCAAGTTTCATATAGAACACTGAAATGGTATCAAAGATATACATCATTAAAGATTTTGCATAATTTAAAGATGGCCACCAAGGTTTCCGCCCAATCAGAAAAACCAAAACTGTCTATTGATACATCGATGATGTATACAAAATTTTACATCGAGCACTTGAACGGTATCAGAGATATAGATCATTAATGATTTTGCATAAATTAAAGATGGCCGCCCATCCTTCCCGCCACTCAGAGGAACTGATGTGGTTATTCATTGCAAGTCTCTTGATACATCGATGCTGGATACCAAGTTTCATATAGAACACTGAAATAGTATCAAAGATATACATCATTAAAGATTTTGCATAAATTAAAGATGGCCACCAAGGTTTCCGCCCAATCAGAAACGCCAGAACTGTCATTTATCGTAAGTCTATTGATGCATCGATGATATATACCAAATTTTACATCGAGCACTCGAACAGTATCAGAGATAGAGATCATTAATAAATTCGCATACATTAAAGATGGCCGCCCATCCTTCCCGCCACTCAGAGGAACTGGTGTGGTTATACATTGCAGGTCTCTTGATACATCGATGCTGTATACCAAGTTTCGTATAGAACACTTGAATGGTATCAGAGATATATATCATTAAAGATTTTGCATACATTAAAGATGGCCACCAAGGTTTTCACCGAATCAGGGAAACTGGTTTGGTCATTCCTTTGAAGTTTCTTGATGCATCGATGATCTATACCAAGTTTCACACTGAACAGAGAAATGGTACCTAAGATACACAAGATTAATGATTTCACATAAATTAAATATGGCCGCCAAAGTTTCCAACCAATCAGGTCCAGATTCAATAGGGTTCTCGGTCATGAGCATATGAATGTGCAGTGCAAGTTTGGTGTGCCTAGGGTACGTCGTTCTAAAGATATCTTGGTAACAAGAAACCTGTGACGGTTTCGCATAAATTAAAGATGGCCGCCAAAGTTTCAAACCAATCAGGTCCAGATTCAATAGGGTTCTGGGTCGAGAGCATACGGATGTGTACTGCAAGTTTGGTGTGCCTAGGGTAAGTCGTTCTAAAGATATCTTGGTAACGAGAAAGGTGTGACGGACAGACGGACAGACGGACAGACGGACGGACGCACGGACGTACATGACGACGACAATACCCTTCGGCCAAATTTTGGCAGAGGGGTAAAAATTAGTAGTTTTTAATGATTTCCTGAGTTTTAAGTCACACTGACCTTTGACCTTGATTCTGGTGTAACAGTGATCTTGACTATTGACCTGGATCTAAATTTTGGTACATGACAAAATGGCTACCCGTATTTTCTCAATGGGCTCAAGAAATCATGATTTTCAATAATTTCATGATTTTAGGTCACAGTGACCTTGACCTTTGACCTTGACCTACATTTTGATATGTGACACATCGTGTCCCCTAATGTATCTACTGACACAAAGAAATGTTATTTTTAATAATTTCCTAATTTTTGGGTCACAGTGACCTTTGACCTTGACCTATATTTTGGTATGGGACACTTCATTTCCCCCTATTGAATCCACTCACAAAAAATTAGAAAAAAAAATCGACCTACATTTGGTATGCAACACATCGTCCCCCCCTAGGGAATCCACTCACCAATAATTAGAACTGTAGATAGAAAACTGTCAATGATCAGCGATTTCCTGATTTTAGGCAACAGTGACCTTTGACCTCTGACCTCGACCTCATTTTTGGTACGCGACACATCGTCTCCACCTAGCGTATCCACTCACAAAAAATTGCAACTGTGGATAGAAAACGATCACAGATATAGACCGGACACGAACACTTCGGTGATTTCCTGTTTTGTAGGCCAGTGACCTTTGACCTCTGACCTTGACCTTCATTTTGGTTCGCGACACATCGTCTCCCCATAGGGTATCCAGTCACCAAAAATTAGAACTGTAGATGGAAAACTGTCCCAGATATAGACCGGACACGGGGGACGGACAGACGGACGGAAACCGCCATCACATAATACGTCCGCCTTTTGGCGGGCGTATAAAAACTTGAGCGTATGATGCAGGCCAATATCATGGTGACCCAGTGATGGAGGCTGCTATTCTTTGTTATCAGTTTGTTGCTGGTTTAATCAGTGTGACAAGACCTGTTTTATCACTGTCCACACCAGCAAATCAGGCAATGACCGATGTATGAAAACTGATACGGAGCACTATTTCTGTAAGGGTTACATTGATAGGTGAACATCGTACAATAAAATTCTATTCTTATCATATCTGATCTGATCAGGTTGGATTACCTCATTCAGTTTTCTCTTCTTAGCTTCAGGACATCCTTCGGCAAGTATCGTCATGGAAACTGCACAGCCAGTTGTCTCCCCTTGATCATCAGCCGTCTCTGACTCATTTTTCAATTCCCCTGTCACTGTTGCAAGCGGCTTGTTCTCAGTTGTCCCTCCTTGTTCATCAACCTTCTCCGTCTCTTTGGTTAAGTCACCTGTCATCTTGGTTACCGGCTTGTCACTGTTTGGTGCCTCTGTAACAATGGTGTCGTCATACAGTTCACTCACTCGGTTCAGAGGACAACTGTACAGACTTTTCATCACATCAGCTGGGAAATTATAAGCATCCACTGCTGGCCTGAAGATTATTATATGTGAATCATAAAATATAATTACAAGCAAAAGTTTTATTTCACTCAAACACTGCTAGCTGACAATACAACTATAATTTGAGATATGTATAAATTTGTTTACTTTGTACTACTTTTAGACAGAATCAGTAATGGTTTTAGGAATGACAACATTCATTTATTTCTCCCTCACTTTAGTCCAACGTTTTTTCACAAATTTGAAAAATTGCACCAGTGCAATATTTTTTAAACAGATCACCTGTGAGTTCTGTTGAAACATCCATTTTTATTGTGTGGTTTCTGTTTTGGAACCTACATGTAGCACCAAATATGCATCTCAAAGTTTCATCAATAGCAAATTTTCTTGCAACAATGATTAATAACATATTTTTGTCAAACTGTATAAGATTTTTTTTTAAATTTCACAAGCACGATCATAATGTTATGCACGTTTTCATGATACAGATAAGATTTTTACAAGCATTTGTTCAACGGAAATATATCGGAAAAGTAACAAAACATGCACTGGTTTTTGTTGGGGTTTTTTTTTTCTAAATTCAACGCCTGAAGGTACACACTGCTCCTAGTATTCAGCATCATATTTCAAATCTTAATTTCACAATGCAACAGAGACAGAGAGAGATTTAGGGTTTAACATCGTGTTCAGCACTATTTCGGCCATTATAGCGACGACCATGTACAGCCATCATGTAGAGGAAATTAATCTTCCCCTCGTGGCAACAGACATGGTACAAAACTCATCCTGCTCCCCCACTAACAGAGATATTATCCACGAATGATTCTACCAAACTCTGTTTGAGCTCAAACTGTAGTGTGGTCAATAATTTTCCCCCACAAAATACCACATTATAATGAGGAACAAGTGTACCTGTTGGGATGTGTCCCTGGGTAAAGATGTATAACTTTTCCATGACCTGTAGAACAGATAACAGAAATGAATAGAAGCAGTCTTACACGTGGAAAAGCTCAGATAATACAGCTATGGCATTTGCATATCCGAGAATAAAAACATAGCATACTAAGAAATATAATCTTGAGATACATGTGTACAAGAAATTTCATTCAAAGTCAGATTCAAGATCAAGGAAGAAGAGAGATGTTATAATGAAGCTGTACAAGTAATCGGGTGTACACAGGTAGTTGAGAACATATTAGATTAGATGTAAAATATTAAATCATTCAGCACATTTAGTCTCGAGAGGTCCCCCATAATACTTTATTTAGTTCAGAAGACAACAAAAATTTTAAAACTATCTCGATATTTAACTGCACTGAAAATAAATTCCATGAACACATAAAAATAGTAACGAACGCCGACTTAACAGGAAAAGACGTGACCCTAAATATTTGTGACCCTAAGTTAATTCAACAAGCGTTCTGAGAACCCCAACATCTCGCCTTGCGGGGTCATCCGCCAAAGGTGCAGCAGTATTGAAAGCATACATGTAGAGCAAACAATAAGGTCTGGAATAAGTGATGTGGTACAGACAATAATGTCTGGAATAGATTATCTGGTACAGACAATAACATCAGTCCCATGTGGGATTACTGGCAAAAGTTAATCCCATGTAGGATGGATAGGTCAGTGCGGTCGGATTACTGGTACATAGGGCATTCCAGTGTGAGATTACTGCTGGGTGGACCAGTCCCATGTTATTACTGATGGATAGTCCTCTGTGGGATTACTGCTGGATAGTCCAGTCCCAAGTGGGATTACTACCATCACCATCATGGTATGGATGGTAGTGATGGTATGGATGGTAGTGATGGTATGGATGGTAGTGATGGTATGGATGGTAGTGATGGTAGGAATGGTAGTTATGGTATGGATGGTAGTGATGGTATGGATGGTAGTGATGGTAGGATGGTAGTGATGGTATGGATGGTAGTGATGGTATGGATGGTAGTGATGGTATGGATGGTAGTGATGGTATGGATGGTAGTAGTGATGGTAGTGATGGTAAATGGTATGGATGGTAGTGATGGTATGGATGGTAGTGATGGTATGGTGTTATGGTATGGATGGTAGTGATGGCATGGATGGTAGTGATGGTATGGATGGATGGTAGTGATGGTATGGATGGTAGTGATGGTATGGATGGTAGTGATGGTATGGATGGTAGTGATGGTATGGATGGTAGTGAGGGAGGAATGGTATGGATGGTAGTGATGGTATGATGTGATGGTATGGATGGTAGTGATGGTGTGGATGGTAGTGATGGTATGGATGGTAGTGATGGTATGGATGGTAGTGATGGTAGGAATGGTAGTTATGGTATGGATGGTAGTGATGGTATGGATGGTAGTGATGGTATGGATGGTAGTGATGGTATGGATGGTAGTGATGGTATGGATGGTAGTGATGGTATGGATGGTAGGAATGGTAGTGATGGTATGGATGGTAGTGATGGTATGGATGGTAGTGATGGTAGGATGGTAGCGATGGTATGGATGGTATGGATGGTAGTGATGGTATGGATGGTAGTGATGGTAGGAATGGTAGTTATGGTATGGATGGTAGTGATGGTATGGATGGTAGTGATGGTATGGATGGTAGTGATGGGATTGTAGTGATGGCAGGGATGACATGGATGGTAGGATGTAAGTGATAGCAGTGATGGTAGGATGGGATGGATGGTAATGATAGTAGGGATCCGATGGTAGTGATGGTTGGGATTGTAGTGATGGCAGGGATGACATGGATGGTAGGATGTAAGTGATAGTAGGGATGGTAGTGATAGTATGGATGATAGCGATAGTAGGGATCCGATGGTAGTGATGGTTGGGATGGCAATGATGGTTGGAAGGGTATGACTGGTAGTGATGGTTGGGATGGCAGTGATGGTTGGAATGGTAGTGATGGCAGGGATGATAATGATAGTAGGGATGGTAGTGATGATCAGTATGGTAGTGATGGTATGGATGGTAGGGGAGGGGGATTTGGTTTAATGTCACGCTCAAGGTTGTTTCACTCATATGGTGACAGTCAGTTTGGTTGGTGGAGGAAGCCGGGGTGCCCGGAGAGAACCATCCCCCGTTGGCAAGTAACTGACAATCTTCCACACATGGACAGGCTGAGTTCGAACCCGTGCCGGTGCATCAGTGTGAGGCTAGTGGTCACCAGCGAAGCACCTTAGACCACTCAGCCACTGAGGGCCCATATGGAATGGTAGTGATGGTAGGATGTTAGGGATGGTAGTAGTGATATGGATGGTAGTGAAGGTAGGATGTTAGTGGTGGTAGTGATGGTAGTCATGTGTACTCCAGCTAAATGCAAAACTCAATCATTTCCCATAATTTGGAGAAAAATTACTATTTCATCTCAAAAATAGCACAAGTACATACTCCAATCATAAGAAACATGTGTATGAAGTTTCGCAATCATCCAATGAGAGCTGACAACTGCAGCAAACTTATCATGTAGAAGCCTACATGTACAATTTACCTAAACAGAAAACTCATTCATTTGCCATAATTTTGAGAAATATTAATATTTCTTCTCAAAAATAGCACAGGTACATCCTCTTATCATAAGAAACATGTGTACCAAGTTTCATAATCATCCAATGACAGCTGACAACTGGAGCAAACTTACCATGTACATGTATATGTACAATTTACCTAAACATAAAACTATTCATTTGTCATAATTTGGAGAAAAATTAATATTTCTTCTCAAAAATAGCACAGGTACATCCTCTAATCATAAGAAACATGTGTACCAAGTTTCATAATCATCCAATGAAAGCTGACAACTGCAAGAAACTTTCCAAGTACAGATGTACATGTGCACTTCAGCTAAACGCAAAACTCATTCATAGGGATTTTAACATTAGAGCACCCCAGGGGTAGTACCCCCAGGTGGCATACCCACCCCCCATATTTTTTATATTTTTTTATATTTTTTCTAATTTTTCTAGATTTTTTTTTAACTTGCTAAACCAAAAACCCATTCATTTCCAGGCAGGGGACACCGACACCGACACCGACGACGACATCCTCTTTCCCCCTCTCACAATATCTCCCCTTTACTTCGTAAGGCGAGATAAAAATGCTCACTTTTCATCATATCGAAAAAGCTCACTTTTCATCAAATCACATGATCTTGTTCCCTGAGTAATTGAAAACTGTCAATCGGGCAAATTCTGTGGTCCTAACTCATGTAAGTATTTCAAAACCCCTGATTCCTGGCCACAGGATTGTTATCTCTGGAGAGTGAATAACCAGAAGGGAATGTGAAGTATTTCGTGGAGAGAAATCCCGCCATGCTCCAAAAGATGCATCACCTTGCATGGTACACAACTTACCCATCATCCTCTCCATAACTGCCCCGACCATGAGCCCGAGAACATTGTCAACTACAGCCACTGTACTACCAGCTCTCACATTAGCCTGTGTCAAGATCTGTGCCAAACTGTCCACACGTAAGTAACTGAAAGAAAATGTGAAGCGTGAAATTAAAACATTATTTTTGTCTGGGACACATGGATTGCTGTGGGGCACAGTGATGTCCGATTGTTCCTGCTGTGTTTGCCGCTATGAGACAAAATATAATCTATGAATTATGAATTTTTGAGCAATAAAACACAGATATCAAACATACTACATTAAGTTTACTAAGTATTCTTGACCCTAAGTCAATTCAAAAATGCTCACATTTGGCCTTTGCGCATACCCGGAAGTAAATGTCCAAGAGATAATGAAAGTGAGTGAATGAATGACATAAGTTATCAGAATATACCCTGCCATGCACCACGGACGAGATGTCGATCGTGATAATGTGTTCCAACATTTATTCCACTGTATTGATATTCATACTTTGCAGTTTTGACAGAGGCGAAAACGATAATTTATTTAATAAATTGACTTGACGACGGCAACATACAATTCATTTTTACGCGAACGAAAAAATGTTCACACTTATTTCATTTTGCCTAGCCTCTAGGTGAACTGACTGATCGTTCGCGCAAACTTTTGTGGCCTTAGGCCAGTGTCACTCTTCATATTCGTATACAATTGGTTTGCAATTTATTAATTAATAATAAATAATTACAGCATCTAGCATGTGTATTTAAAAAATCAAGGTCATGCTAAACAACCAATCAAGTGACAATGGCCTTACATCACAGCCTAAACTTACCATATTTTAATACCCGATGTGTTGCGATACATCTCACTGAGCAGTCTAGTTGTGGGCTTGAGTATGGTGTACACGGGTAGATGTCTGCAATAGAAAGAATGATAGGTTACATATCCTGTCAGTGATAAAATTCTAACATATGAATCAAATTTTCATAATATATTATATATACTGTCACATGTTGAAATTCTAATCTGTATTGTTTATTCCTACGAAGTAGGCTACCATTTACAAATTGTCTGGTAATGAGCGAGTCCATCCGAATCCTTTCGTCGGCAAAATAAGGAGAACCGTTGACATTAGAACCTTGATTTTTGGCATGAACGTGCATTAGGGCATTCTTACCAGCAAGTTCTGAGCTGACCAAATTCTGATGGAAATTTGATTTATAATTATTTTTTTATTATTTATTGATGGCTCAGCGAGTGCAGTCATGCCCATTGGGAAACCCTTGGCTGTATGTTTCACTGTGACTTTTGAAGGTTCCCTGATACTGCATCACGTTGGACACACCGGTTCTCGTAAAATCACCGAAGTTGAGCCCGGTCAAGATGGGTGACCTCGTGCTGTACTGCTGGGCTGATAAGTGTCCAGGGTAATAGGAACTGAGGCCGATAATAGTTGCTACACTAATAACTCACCAGCGGTGACATCTGAGAAAGTTAATAGTACCCACTGTCAATTAGAGACTGCTATATAAATTCTCTCACAGTAGCACATAGGGCCCCCAAGTCATCTCTCGTGTACACACTTAAATCATATCAAACCCTACTTCGTAGGTCCTGTGACGTTAGTCACACTGCCATGTCATCACTGGCTTATCTATTGTGGTAAATGTCTAATTTACTTTGTATGTCTGTATTTTTCTGGAAAAATTCAAGTTACATGTATTTATCAAACCTTGCGCACTTTGGGGGGGGGGTCATTGATAAATATGGCATCAGGTGAGGGGGGGTCACTGGTAACCTCCCAGCCAAAGGAGGGGGGGTCACACATAACTTAGGGTCATCAGCTGAATTTCCACCGGCCTCCCCCTCAAGATAAATTTTGAATGGTCCCTTACTCTGATAAATTTCCAGTTTGTACATTGTATGTCTGGCTCATCCTTTGTGGCGAAATTCCCATTTGTTTTTTTGTTTTTTTTGTCATTTCATACAATTTATTGTGATCAAATTCATCATGTTTTACTCATGTTGAGGTGAAATTTCAATCCATGTCTGGTTAACTTATTATAGTAACATCCAATGCTCATTCATCATTAATTATTTATTATAACTGAGTCAAATTCTCATCTATTGTGGTAAAGTCTATTTGTATTACATGTACATGTATTTATGAGTTTGACCAAGAATGTCAGGCCCGAAGCCAAGGGCGGTTTTCTGGGTTTGGGCGAACCCCCCTTTCAGAAATGTTATATCTTTTTCTCATATAAATGCCCTTTTCAAACACTGAAGCGAATCCCCTATTGCTCCTTTTCCCATACAGCGAACCCCCTGATGTGCCCTATTGGAGTGAAGGTGAACCAGCCCTCAGTAAATCCTGGCTACGGCCCTGAATGTTATAAAAGTTAAATGCAAACGGTTTTAGGTATCCTTTTTATATTTTACGTAGGTTCGACAATAATAGAAATATCAGTCTATCTGCTTTGTTTGGTCTATTTTGGAGCATTTTCTCTGCTAGAAGCTTTTAAAAAGTTGCTACCTCAAGCCCAGCTGAACTGAAATTTTCAATCCGTCATCCCTTATCTTTCCTTGATTATAATGTCAAATCAGACCAGCCGTCTGAAGACTGAAGAGTTCAAGTATTGCCATCAGCCAGGTGATCTATGTGACATCACACACTAGTGTCCAACAAAGGCAGATATTAAAGCAATCCAAATTTCATTTTTGAAATTCTGGGGTTGAGATATCAAATTTGGAACACTTCTTCTAAAGCTACCAGAAGAAAAAATACTTTAAAGTGATCGTAAACCCTCAAGTAAAGTTTCCATCAAATGAAAGACCATTGCAATCAGTGCCGGAAAATATTTATTGTAATTTTTGACGATTTTATTACACAGAGTAAACTGCAAATAAAACATGGTATTCTATGGTGGTCTGTTGCAATCATATTTAGGTCCAGTGACGTCACACTGCCTTAATACATATATTTCAAACTGTCTGTGCACTTTCCAATGCTTGATTTAAGCTTAAGGTGTGTATACTTTGAGTTTCAACACAGACTCACTGTTTCAATGTGCATGTTTCACTAAAATCGGGAGATGGTAACTCATAACTGTCAAGTCAATTTGAATCTTGCATTTACTTTCCCGGATTTTGGTGCACATTGGAACAGTGAGTCTGTGTTGAAACTCACAGTATACACACATTAAGCTTGAATCAAGCATTGAAAAATGCATACACAGTTTGAAATAGAAGTATTAAGGTAGTGTGACGTCACTGGACCTAAATATGATTGCAACAGACCACCATAGAATACCATGCTTTATTTGCAGTTTACTCTGTGTAATAAAATCGTAAAAAATTACAATAAATATTTTCCGACACGGTTTGCAATGCTCTTTCATTTAATGGAAACTTTACTTGAGGGTTTACGATCACTTTAAATAAAACCAAACGTATGACATAGGCCATTATTCAAATCAGTAACTAACACATAAAGAATATAAAAAGGAAAAAGTAAAACCTTTGCATTTCAGTGTGTATTACTGAAGTATAGACAATAAGGCAAGGTACTTACTTTTTCTTTTTCTTCTTCACATATTTCGCCTGGGCATATTCTGTTTTCTGTTTAAAGGTGGCACTGTTTTCTATGAGATGTTCAACAATACTCTGTAAATAGAAAATTCGAGTTGAGGCGATATGATGTGCACATGGCAATGGTTTATTCAAGATCTCACAAAGTATTTCGCTCTTGTACTCTAAGCCTCAAAAAATCATTTTTAATTTGCGATACAAGTAAAACACACTCATGGTTCTTTCTCCATATGATTGCTCATAACAAATACTACCAGAAGTACACTTGTGATTAAACAGTGTATGTATAAGTGACAGACTGTGTTTCTGAAATATTGCATGTAAGTATGTTAAAGATGTAATCAGCCTCAAATCTAGACTGAAATCTCTCAAAATCAGTGAAAGTGACATATGTTACAACAGAAACACATTTGACCACAAAAAAACTAAACTTGTTACTACCATTCACGAGAAAATAGAAGGAATTGATCTTTAAATACAAACGGCATGGCATGCCATTTATTTTTCCACAGTCATGTCAACAAGCGTACACGTGTGGTGCATTCTACCAACATATGCTATGCGACATTACCGAAACTTAGGCATGAGCCATGATGTTATCCGATGGCTGCAGCTGTTCAGCAATCAGATTTGTGAGCGTCGCTCTGTCACTCATACATCACGCAGCGACGTCATTTTCCTCTCCGCATACAACATACACTCAATGGTGAAGCAGAAAATCGGTCGAGGTGGACAGAGTCTCAAATTTCTCTGACAAGATATTCTTGCATTCGTTGTATATGGCAATCCCACTATCATATGATGCTTTAGTAATCTTCCCTGCTGAAAAACGCACAGGGGAGAGTTTACAAAATTCATCTATTTTTGGGCTGATTACATCTTTACTGGTTTTTCTCTTCATACTAGCCACAGGAGAAGCCAGACAACTGTGGCACCATTTTTGTATTCATCAAACTACATGTGGCTTTTGCTCTCTTGCTAAATAAATGTATAGTTGTTTCTATCTCAATTAATCACATACCCTCATTCCTCATACCCTTATTTCTAACAAAATTTAAGAATAAGTGTATCTCTCGTCTTTCATCTTGGAGTGGAGAAGGTGTAAGGGGTAAAAATAGGTGTATCTCTTCACAGATACTCTCATCAGCATCTTGTGAACAGAGTCATAAGTGTACCTCTCCACGAACACCCTCCTCTTTCATCTTGTGAATGGAGTTATGTGTAAGTTTATCGTATATGGTATAGAAATAAGTGTACCTCCCCACGAACACCCTCCTCTTTCATCTTGTGAATGGAGTCATGTGTAAGTTTCTGGTTGCTGTCTCGATCAAACAGGTCACGATTATCACAGCCTTTCTCTATTTCACCTAAAATATCACATCACAAAATAATATCAAATTAATATAATAATAATAATGTAACAACGCTATTTCTATTCTCATATATTTCAGGGTTCTATATTACATGTTGTTCACACCTTTTAAGGGTGTGCCCAAATTAAATATGCCCAAATTATATGAAGTTTGGGGAGAGAAAGAATTCTAAAAATGTACAAAATATGTAGTTTGTTGGCAAGTATTCAACAGGAAATTAATAACTGGTTATTTTTTTTTTTACTTTTTCAGCAATTTGCATCCTGTTATTAATCCATCTTACATGTATTTTTAATTTGGGCACATTAGCGTAATCTAATAGAGGGTATGCCCAAATTAGCGTAATATAAAGCCCTGTATTTACACACACCTATTTGCAGGGTTCGTACACCTTGGAGCCTCCAGTTTTCAAGGTATTTTCAAGGTCACAATTTCTGTTTCCAATGATGTTCAAGGCCTGTAACGTTCTTTGGAATGAATGTTTTTCTGACCTTACACAACCAGTAACTGGTCAAATGTGATTTTCCACACATTTGGGATGTCAGGACAGGCTGGTCACCCATTTTGCCAATGTCAATGTTTCTTTCACAAAAATCTGCATGCCTATAGAACCAGTCCTTATACTTTAGCCACAGTACGACCTCAAAAGGACACACACATTCATGTTTTCCCCATCTTATCAATGTACATTCTTGAGTTCACCTTCTCAGAGATGACACCATTACAGAAAAAAAGGGAGTTTATTAAAATGTGCCAGGAATTGATGTTTAAATAACTCAGTGTACCGATTTGGGGCAGGAGACTTGACATTTGTTCTGCCTGATGAGTCTCAAACTGTGCAAAGAAAGTGCAAAAATTTTTTTTTATATATTTTACCCTCCCCACTGCTCACATACAAAATACTACAATGTCATTCTTTACCCTGAAAATCCTGTGCCGAGTCTTTTCTGTCAATTTTAACGAGTTTTCCATTCTGTGCCTCAAATAGGGATCCATAAGGCTGGCCAATAGCACCATCCAGTGTGAACATCACCTTTTCCAGCCATACAGGTCTGTTCAAGAGAAATTCACAAAACAAATATCAATAACTTGACAAAACACTGTACAAACTTAAGGTTTAGAGTCAAAATCTATAAGTAAATACTATTGATTCTTTGAAATGCAAGCTATCTCTACACCTGCTATACTCACAGGGAAGGGTAACTCAAATCTGTGTCCATGCCCTCAACTCCTCACAATAGATGTAGAAGACTTCTTTCAGTTATAATGGGTGCCATTGTTTTGAACGGTTCCAACCATAATTGCTTTGTGCAAGTAAATGTTAAATTGTAATAAGGAGACGAAACAATGTGAAACACTTTTTCCTCATAAAACTATAGGGGGTCCGCTAATCATTTAAGTAATGTATATATATATAGACCAATATCATATACCAAAGTTAGCCCGAAAACATCGGCTAAGGAGTCTATTTTTTTGGTTGTTGTTGCTGAATCCGACTCCTTAGCCCGAATGACTGATGGAGCCTGAAATGGAAATAACTAAATAAGACGTCAGTCGCTCGAGATCTTTAACTGCACACGGCATGGGGAATTGAGACAGAGATTAAATAATTTATCGAATAAATAATATGATTTGGCATCTCCAGCACTATGACAACCACCTAATGACCCCTTTAATCAGATGGAATCTGCCATCAAACACGGATTTTGTCAACAAAATCGTTGTGTTTCTTTCTCCACAGTTTACAGGGACATGCGCAGAATGGGGTTCACCTTTTGGCTCACGTCATCAAGAAATCGATCCATGACGGTTTTAAACCAATTGCGACGTGTGTTTATTCACGTGATGAGGAAGATCACAAGATAAAAATAGCGAAGGTCATATTCTCACACATTTGATCACTTTTGCCAGCATTAAAACAGTCATGATAGATGATACATGGACAAAGAAGCTCCGGTCGGTCAAACTGTATCGAATTGGCATATTATTTATCTCCAGTTTCATTATTTTTGTCAGCGAAAGATTGCGAAAAGACGCTTTTCGGAACAGCAGATTTTATCGCGAAAATTTAACCTACCCTTGCTCGAAGCTGTGATGGGAATGCCATGCCCCCTTACCGTATATTTACCTATCACAGCCAGAGTTTCTGAGTTGATAACAAAGTATTCTTTTATACCATGCTGATTGCAAATGTTACCCTATTTCTTCTAATTTTTCGAACAGCATTTAAGACTTAGAAGCAGAATAAAAACATCTTTATCAACTGAGGCTAAATACTGTGACTTGGATATGTTATTTATCCCAAGAACAGAAAGACAGCTAGTGAAATTTGTTGAATGTTTTTGAACGAAATAGTTTATGGCTCTTTATAGGATTCTTTATACGAACAATGTTAATTGAAGAGTATAAAAAGCTTGCAGACAATGTCAGTAAAGTTTTAATCACCATTGAAATATAGTACTAAAATTCTATATAATCACTGCTACAATAAAGACTTATGCATGTTACAGAAATTAGAATATAGAAATATTTTCTGAAAGGTGTTCTTCATATATCAATTTGTTCTCCGGTAATCTTTACAATATCCTCCATGTCCGAATGATGCAAAGTTCTCTTGAGTGGAACCCATTTGATAAAGAAAAAAATTCTCTTCCAATAAATTGTCATTTTCAACTTATTCCTTACTGTAGCAGTGACATAACATTTTTTTTAGAACTGTATTCTAAATTTTCGTGTTTCTTTTTCATTGACTTTCAACTAGGAATTAAATATTCCCAATGAGCAATTTCCACTGTAGTTCAAGTTAATCCCTGCTGGGCAGTGCTATAGATCTGGCCTGGCTGGCCGTATGAGCACAGTTCGTCATTTCAAGCGCTTCCCTGTCTTTAACCCAGAATTTTTAATCGAACTAGTATATTTTCGACCTGAGGTTGCCGGGGTTATCATAAATGTATGCTTGTTGTTCTTTCTTGGAATGTGGAATATTTTATCCATATGGTCATATTTACAAAAGACAAGTTATCAATAGTTGAGAAAACCGCCTCATCATGTTATGCCTATAAACATACGGGAGAGATCACGAGAACAAACCGAAGCTCACAGTGGCCCACCAGTGCCACCAGTGTCACCGACACCGGAGCAAGACAGACACCGGACCCCAATTGCCATTTCTCAGACCTGAAAATGTACAACAACAACATCGCACAGATTTGGATCAGACTTAGGGACTATTTCAGACCCTGCAGCGTACCTATTTCTTTTAATCTTCAACACCTTTAAATTTTTATCCTTTCTGAAGATAACTTGATGTCCTTCCTCGATTGTACACATTTTGTGGAAAGTCAAAACTAAAACCAAACACGTTTGAACTTCACATGTGTTCGCCGGAAATAGAAAATATATTTGGCGCGTATGTGCTCGCCGCAACAAGCATTCGGAAACAGCGCCACCTATGTATACAAACCCACGTGCGTTCCGATGACAGTTGGACAGATGAAAATCGAATGTGGCAGAACTCACCATCTGCCAGTCGCATGCACAATGGATGCGTTTATTCACAGATTGTTGGGATGGAATACGAGAACTAACCACGCCAGGCAAGCTGTCGCTGGAACTGGATCCGATTATGATGTAGAGAAATATGCCGGCAGTCCAGTTGACGCAGATCGAAAGAAAAAAGCCATAAAAACATCTGAGAAAGCTAGCGGCACTGACTCGGCTCGTTCGTTATTGTGCTACACTTTGAGTGGTCAACAAATCAACCTGTCAAAACAGGCAAGGAAATACAACAAGAACAAGAAAAAGCACAAGTTCAGGTTTTTCCGTGTTTCAAAAGACAAAGACAAGGTGAAAAATGGCGAAGAAGCGTCCAGACGTCAAAAGCGAGACGATCTGCAAACACTGCGTCACAAGCCGGTCTTGTTACTCATTCCCCCGCAAGAAACACTTGCATTGGACTGGAACTACCAGCGGTCTGATGGTACCAAAGGGAAGTCATTTAATAAATACATTCCCGTGGACGGTTTAGAAAAACCAGTGTATAAACTGACACCATTTGATCGACACTATCCTCTCTGCTGGTTCGATATTCAGACATGGTACCGCGAAATGAGGATACGTCTCCAACAGGAGCAGTCTCAGGACGATGGCGAATCTAGAGGCGTTCGGGCAACTCAGAGCGACACGGCCGTCCTTGACAGTGAAACCGGCTCGGCAGACCAAGAGGAGGAAGGTTCAGACTGTGGTGTTGAGAGCCATTCGGATCCCCCCAAGTCTTTAACGGAGTTGTTGAACCACGATAGATTCGGAGAGGTCATCAACAAACAGTATTGTCAAGTGACAAGCTGTAAATCTCCTCGGTATGTCATTGAACTGTTTATTCAGCTCTCGAGACAGACAGATCTTCATTTGTGCCATCTCAAAACGGAAATGATCGTTCATTGTCTTCAGAAATTCTTCTACCCATTCGCCGACGTTCACGTCATGTGGGTCCATGATCTGAAGTGTCACGCCTTGAGACTGTGCTCGGCCCGCGGTCTAAGACAGCACCTACCCAGACTGGAGTCCATGGTCGATGCAGACATTGAGGCACAGGACAGACTCCTCTGTGAGATGGAAGCAATGGTTATCGTCTCTGCAGATGCCGCCGTCCTTCTTAAACACGACGACCTCTGTTTTATGGAGACTCTGGCGGTGGTGACAGATTTACCTGCAGAGAAACTCGTGGTTTTCCAGCAGATCAGAAAGTCCAACCAACTCGCTGTTATACACGAGCTTGTTAATTAGTTAGATCAATTTCAAATATTGAGCGAGAATTATGTTCAACTCACGTTCGTAGTAAACTGTGACTTCAACACAAACATAATCTTAAAATATGGTGTCTAGACAATGGTTTCAAATTCTCCAGAGCAAAGACAAATTGTATACACTTTTGTAGAAAGTATTTCTAGCACCAAGATCCAGTACTTACATTAGATGGAACTGCAATCAAGGTAGTAAAAGAAGTCAAATTCACCGATTAACGTTCTTACCGCATATAAATTACTTGAACGCTAAGTGCACAAAAGCCTTGATTTCTTGAAGGTAGTTGCCAGCTATAAGTGGGAAGGAGATCAGCAGACGCTTCTCCATTTATATCGATCACTTATTCGTTCTAAGCTTGATTATGGCTCTGTTGTTTACAACGGTGCAAGCAAGTCAAACTTGGCAATGCTAGATCCTATTTCCCATCAAGGACTAAGACTATGCCTCGTAGCGTTCAGAATATCACCTAAAGAAAGCTTATATGTCGAATCAGATGAAGTATTTATAACTTCGAAGAATTCAACTATCACTGCAATATATCGCAAAATTGCGATCTAATCGCTGAAATCCTGCAAAAAACTGTGTTTTCAACCCTGAATACCTAGATTTGTATTCAAAGAAATCCTCCATTATTCCACCTCTTGAAATCTTTATGGGATGCTGTGGATAATAGCAAACTTCATGAGTTTCAAAAAAGTGCAGGATATATTCATCTGAGTAGCCTGAAACGCTTCGATCAAACCATGATTAGGCGATGTAGAATCGGTCATACCCGATTAACTCACGAATATTTGCTAAAAAAGGAACCAGCCCCAAGGTGTATTCCATGCCACGAAGATCTCACAGGGAAACATATTCTGCTCGACTATATAAATTTTAAGATTCTTTTTATCAAGCAGCTATACTTTAAAAGATCTTTTTAGTCGGGTAAATGAAGACTGAATTATAGGTTTTTTGAAAGAAATACTTGTTAGAATACTTAGAATTTTGTTTGGTCATCACTATATAGCTGTAATATTGCTGAACGCGACATTAAACCTCAATTCTCTCTCTCTCTTCTTAAATATCAACATATGAATTAAAAAAAGATCTTGCTAATTTCAAAAGCAATTCGTCTTGAATTTCGTGCTATTTTCTTGTTCTAAGATCGCTGAAACATTGTATGCTGACTGGGGAAATTTCCCGCATAAAGAGCGCCCCCCCCCCTCCTCCCTACCCTCGCCCCCCTCCGTCCACCCTCCCCCATGCCACTTCCTATAAAATATCTCAATCACCATTTATTGATGTTGAAGCCTGGTGATCACCCAAACAAAATAGCGATCTCCTTCCGACTGCCCTGCCTCAGTGGCACATAGTTGGAGGATATTGTTCTTGTAATATTCATAGGGAGGGAATTAATTTAATCAAGGAAGGTGAGGGGGGGGGGGGAGAGGAGGGGGTAGGCATAATGTATCATTCCATACTATTCCTTGTGTGATTGTTGGCCTCTAAAGGGCGTTGTGTTTCACGATCAAATATTTTGACAAAGGGTAGTGGGATCAGTTCATCACTAAGACGAGTGTCAATGCAATCACCTTTTCATCAAGAAGGATGAGCCATGCATAAGTGGGACCATCGCCAATAAAGAATGATAGTAGTAGTAGTAAAAGAGGGTTTAGATGCCGGTTGACCTTTGACGTCTGACCTTTGTGGCAGTTCACTTCCGTTCACGTGACGAGAAATGACCCCGGGTGGTATTCCAGATTCACAGAGATACCCGGAGATTCCCAGACCTTACCAAATATTCCAGGAAATGTCAGGAACGCGCGACTCAACAATGCACCTGAGACGTCATGTTGACATTTGCGGCCAGAGGCGAGCTGTCTGTGTCAGTGGATAGACTCTCAGCAGTCCAGATCCATTTACGCCCGAAAGTCAGCAAAGTCGGTTACTGGACTTACGTGTAACTCACGAACTGATTTCTGAGATTCCTTACTAATATCCAATCACATAATCGCTGTCAAAAGTAGATCGACCTTTATGAATATGGAGTAGCAGACCAGACTCGAAGCATTCTCCATTTCAGCGCATGGTACATTCACATTTCTGCCTTGACTGTCACAGTCTACAGTCAACCCATACCTTCCCATACAAGCGTTTTTTAACGAATATTTCATAATTCCGGTAGTGAACTGGATCTGGATTCTGAAAAAAAAAATCTATTTTTATTTCCATTTTCTCACATGGAATGCTTGCACCTGCTGACCAAACTGCGTTTAAAAATTTCATCATCGGCAAAATTGTTTATAGAAGTTATTCACAAAATCATGTTTTCTGCCGAACTGTGAGATTTTTAAATTAACAAAATTTCTAAAAGTACCATCCTGAAATTTTATTATTCGACGCCTCTTTTCATGTTACTGAATGATTATTGGCAGCAAGTTTTCAAAGAAAATACACCGGAAAAGTAGCAAAACTTGTGCGGTTTTTTTTAAAATAAATTAATTTATGCAAATCCCTGAATGTAAACTTGCCGATGTTTTTTTCGGAGATGCGAATAGATATTAGTGTCATATTCCAGCTATCAATATATCATTAAAAGTGCATTCGATCCTGGTAATATCAGATATTGATATACCGAAAGTAGTATAGAAAGAGTAAATTCCCCTCGTTGACCTAAAAAATTTGCATATGACCTCTGTGACGTCACTTTCGGTTCGGATTACGTGACCGGAAGTGACCGTTGACTCCTGCGCATGCGCACAATACCGGATATGGTGCGTATGGGTCAGAGGTCACTTCCGGTCACGTGACCGAAACCGGAAGTGACGCCACAGAGGTCCGTGGGAGGTGTCTACGTGCCGTGTCGAAACCAGGAGCATTTCCATAAACTGGTTAGCTACGGTATACAAAACAACCAAATCACATTGTTTTATTTTCATTACTCAGAACACAACATATATACAACAGTTTTTTCCCCTTAAAATAACATCAACGACATAAGCCCAGTGGAATATCTGCGGTGTAAGTTCACCTTTACTTCAGCATTTTTTGTGGTATCACTCTAAATATCCAGAGACGTCGTGATCGCACCATCTGGGAGAACTTTGCGCTTGGATATAAGAAGGTGAAGGCATCCCGCTGCTGGAGGCAGGGGCGCATCTGGTTCTGGACGTCACGAAAGCTCTTGTTGGTTCCACTCGCACTGGTCTGGCTTTGTAGTACATTGAGGTACAAGGCTCGGAGCCTGGCGTTTAGGCCCAGCGAGAGTTATCTGCCCCTGAATACGACTGTATTTGTCCTTCAGTTACCCCAATGTTAATCTCCCGGTATACACGTCATCAACATGGCCCCCAACAATATCGCCATCTTACCTTCCTTTTGTCCACATGTCCTGTACCGAGAACCAGAGACATGGGAATTGCACCAATCCCACTGTGTAGTGAGGATCCATTGGAGGCATTGGACTGACGTACTACTCGATTGATGTCGAGTAGTACCGGTACTCAGGAGGTTGGTGGTCTGGTCTCTCCCCCACAGTCCAGGTAGACGATCCTCACTCTTTCTGGGTTATACATGCCCATCATCCGTGTTGCTCCACCTCGGCTTTCTATCATTATCACCTCTGGGCATTGCATCGGTGGTCGGACACGCGCCTTGGACATTCTCGTAGTCTTCCTGGTCTTTACCCGCACCTCGAACTCGATAGTTTTTTTCACTCCACATGTTGCTCTTGTAACTTGCCATGGTCCTTCCTCGTAACTGTTTGTGCTGAAATTCCCGCTCTTAACCTAGGGCGAACCATGTACTTGGTCTGTGGGCTGATTTCATTGGCTCTCTATTGTACTGCAGTGTTTTTGCATTGGTTTGTTTTCTGGGCATTAATTGGTTAAATTTGGCCCCATCTTATGCCACTGGTTGGCTACTTTCTCAGCCGACTCATTGACTGGCCTATACCAGTTTGGTTAAAATTAGAATCCCACATTTATATTCAAGCATTGGGCATTGATGGCTCTTGTTTATGCTCGTAACCTATTGTACAGAAAACACACAAGACAGAGTTTTGGGTGAGATCTCATTTGTTTTTATTCAAGAACAACAATAGAAAACAACAACCATGTGAAAAGTGAAGCCCAGAACGGGGCTTGTACATTGAAATGGTTAGAACTTAAAGGTTATACAAAATGGTCTCAAAATCTGCTACTTTTTTCTGCTAAATTGTTGTAGAGGTGATTATATAGACTTGTTTTACATTTTTGTATGTTTTCAAACTGCCCAAGGTTGGAAATAGCAGCAGTAAAGTGCGACAATTTCATGCCCCTTTCAAAACGGCGAAAGCTGTGACCGCTTGACCTGTGACGTCACAACCTGATTACGATCTCGCTCAAATGCATGTTGTAACGTCAAAATGTCAGCGACGTCACGCTAGAACTCTCACCTGTATGGTGAATCTTTCGTAACAACGCCCGACGTCATAGACTATGACGTCTAGGGCGCAATCGTAATCAGGTTGTGACGTCATGCACCAGAGGTCACGGCTCCAATACGTTTTTCCCCACATGTGTGCTATTCGTGTCCTAAAACCCACTTCGACGACATTATTCGAGAAGAAAATACTAATTTGTTGTTTGGAACACTACTGGGTATGTTTTAATGCAAAGTAGTATAGAGTCATTTGGTATAACCTTTAAGCCCAGAACGGGGCTTGTACATTGAAATGATCTGCGGCCCAGTCATACACCAGCACATCTCGGTCCTCGGCCTGCGGGTACTCGTCAGACATCTGTACGATGGTGGGTAGCATCCGTCCCCGGCAACGGTGGTAGAGGTAAAACAGACAGTACTGGCCGCACGCGCTACTACTCAGGCCTTGCAACGCTTGACTGTTCCAACACCACGTCTCTGTGCCTTTGTTCATGAAGGCTGTTAAATCGGGATGAAGGGGTGGGAGGCCGTACGGATCAAAGTATTCGCCCTGCTGTTCTGTCAAGTACACGGCTACCCAATGTTGACCGGGACATATGCGGCAGGATACACACGGTCTAACGAGAACACATCTCGGGCGAACACCCCTTGAAAGATAGTGCATGCCCCTGGGTCATTGTCCAGCATGGTGGTAATCTGGTCTGTATCCATGATAGGTGCCAAAGTATCCATGTTAAGACGTTGCGCGCCTTGTCCACTGAAATGATGTTGTCAAACTCAGCGTAGCAAATCACATTGATGGTGCTCCGGAGGGCTCGTGCAACGTGGATTTCCAACCGTAAGTTGCCTTGCCTGGCGAGGTTCAGCTGATGGTCGTTCTCTAAGGTGGAGGTCAGATCGAAACAGAACAACGTGTATCCGTTAGGGTAGTCCACCCGACTGATCATATTCCCTTCATCCTGGTTCATTTGACCGGTCGCTGTAAACAGGCTCTGATAGGCTCGAATGAAATTCTCGCGCCCAAAGTTCGATGCTAAGGCCGTGGCTGGGACCTGTTGTTCGTCCACATACAGAGCCACAACAGTGATGCCGTAATGTTTAAGGTCAAACGGGTTCTAAGGGTAGGCCCCGCTGAAACTGGTATTCTCCACACAGGCCAGGATCAGTCGTTTCGGGAGTTCCCTCAGGAACAGGTTTTCTTTGTTGGCGCTCATATTCCCGGCAGGCACAGAGAACACTTTGGTTTGCACACGTCGGATAGGGTACTGGGCAGGTTTTGTTTCCGAGGCTTTGAGGTGCCCCAGTTGGACGGCTGGATTCGGTTTCACTTTTCGGACATACAGGACTGCGTCTTGGATGATGGTCTTATAGTCAGCTACATGCCCCTCAACCTCAGTGGTCATCAAGGCGAAGGTCGAGGGCGCACGTATCAGTCGGATTTTGATGGGGATCTTGTTCACGAGGTACCGGTCTTGCATGAAGAGGTCTGTGTGCAGTCGACCGATGAGATCGACCAAGTTGCCGTTCGCAGAAAAACCCTTCCGTTTGTTTCACCCCGTATTGTCATTCTCCATGCCCATGTTCTCGGGTGGGTCCCGGTAGAATAAAGAGGCTGTCAACTGAGATTTTTTAGCCTCTCGTCCATACGACAACAGTGTTTCGATGCAGGCTGGATAGGGGTACGTGTTGATCGAGTTTGTCGCTGAGAAAAATATCCACCCGTTGAAACATAGAGTGCAGCCAGAGATTCGTCGGGCCCATCGTTGCATGGTCGACGATTCTAGAGTCATCTCTATTGAAGATCTTTGCTTTTACATACATGATATGTGTTGTATCTCAGGTACGCTTTTGTTGTACCTGTTCATGTGGCAACTTGGATAACATGACCACACGGCCCCTAGCACCGGCATAAGCGGTATTAGATACAAATCTAGAGAGCTATGATGGAAATGTTCTGACAACTCGTATATTGGTGATTGGTGAGCTGTGTTGCTGTTGGTAGGACACGACGTGGATTAACGACATGTTTTACGCAAAGATGTCTCGCTTCTTCGATGTGCGTCCTCCATGGGTCGGTCGTCGACTGGTGCGCAGTCTCGGCGGTGCAAGTCTTTTATTGCCTACGGTGCGTTGTGCTTTGGCGTCCAAGACACCTCCTGCTTCTTTGGCTCGGAGTTTCAATGCTTCTCGGACGGGGACACCCCTGAGCGCATCTCCCAGGGTTTGCACCCCACTTCGGACCGCTTGTTTTCCGACCGCTTTTACCCCACGCGTCACCAAGGGCAGGAACCTTTTGAAGATGCTCCCGAGTATGTTCCCGAGCCCATGTCCTCGTTGGATGCGTGTACCTGCAGAGACGGGAAAGACTCCTCCGGACTGTTGGGTATAATAGTCCATATAGCTGTGTGAATCGCACTCGTAAGGCACCTTCATTATACAAAGTTGGGAGGCCGTGCTTGTCGAAAATGAATTGTGACCACCACGTTCCTAATTTCGAATGCCAGAGGTTGTCCGGTGTCATCCCTTATATCGATGGTAATGGTACTGATGTGAATTTGTCGCACCGGTAGATAGAGTACGTGGTTAAAGCTCTGTGTGACATGATCTTCGTAGTCTCCTTTCACTGGACAGACGCGGAGCAGGAGCGAATCGATATCGCCGACAATGTGACCATCCAACACATCCGAATAAACAAGCCCATACAAGCCAGCCTTAAGATCCAGCATGGTCTTCCCCTGGAGCCGACCAGTCCCAACATAGTTATCGTTTCCAGTGCACACAGCTCCTTCAACGTCTTGCTGAAACGTACGGTCACATTGCTCTGGAGGATGATCAGGAACTTGTTCCACTCGTGGTACTCCTTGTGCAGGTAATCCGCAAACGGGAAGACACTTTTACCCCCGGATATCTTGCCCTTGATGAGGTTACCCAACGCGTCGATGAATATTTTGGGTGTAGGGTACTGACCTAGGTGTTGCTTTTGTACATACCGTATCATGTTGCACGTTGTACCACGTGTACGGGTACTGGACCACACTCCCAACGTCCGGGGAGATGTAAGGGATGTGGCCATGCTGTTGTTGGGAAACACCACAGTAGTAGTGTATGCGTAAATCCATGCCCCTTTCACCCGGATGTAAAAATGACGTCACTTCCGGTTTGGGTGAATGGGGCGTGACCTTTGGACATGTCCAGACTTGTCTGTGTCTCTCCGTGTCTTTTGATGTACTGGGGTTTTTCCCGGCCGCCATTATGGGAAAATGGCGGATACGTTGACCGGAAACACCCGAAGGTGACGGTCATTGTCCGCCATTATGGGAAAATGGCGGATACGTTGACCGGAAAGACCCGAAGGTGACGGCCATTGTCCGCCATTGTGGGAAAATGGCGATACGTTGACCGGAAAGACCCGAAGGTGACCGCCATTATCCGCCATTGTGGGAAAATGGCGGATAATGGCGGATACGTTGAACGGAAAGACCCGAAGGTGACCGCCATCATCCGCCATTGTGGCAAAATGGTGGATAATGGCGGAAACGTTGACCGGAAAGACCCGAAGGTGACCGCCATTGACCGCCATTGTGGGAACATGGCGGATACGTTGACCGGAAACACCCGAAGGTGACCGCCATTGACCACCATTGTGGGAAAAAACGTATAAAAGGGGCGATTTTTAGGGAGTTGGTGTATTCATTGCACTACCAAACGAAGCTATCTCAACTACCTGCCTGCCTGACCAGCCTGCCTGCCTGACCAGCCTGCTTGCCTGCTTGCCTGACCAGCCTACCAGCTTGTTCTGACGAGAGGAGGGCCTCACTGCAGCATGAGACGTGGAGAAGATTTTCCATGGGACCCAGCAGCACCTCCGATTGAAGTCTTGCCCGAAGACGAGCGTGGGCTACCATACGCCATTGTTTTCACCGTGACCGTCGTCTATTGGACTTTCGGCTGCAGGACCTCACGTATCTGTCTACCTATGCCGAGAACATATTCACAGACCAGGTGACAGCGTTCAAGTTGAATATGACATTCGGTTACATCTTACGGCACAAGGAGACGGTCCAGGTGCGGTATTATTACCCCAGCAATAATACCTATGTGTTTGACCAGCCGTTCACGGTGACGGATGCAATTTCTCTGGAGCCACTCATCGACCAACTGACTACGTTGGACCCATTGGAATGGGCTCGGTTGCAACGCCCCAATACCAAATGGCTTGTGGAAATGGTGACCAACGTCACATTTTTCGTCACCAAAATGAGAGATCATCCTATCGGTGCTCCTGTACTACTACCACCTTTGCTGCTTCATCGAAACGGACTGTATGCATTAACCACGGGCAAAAAAGGACCATACAAAGACCGTAAATGTCTGTTTCTGTGTTTGGCCGTGCATCTGGATGAGTGTGATCCCCGGCGTTGTGATAGAGTGGCCAATGGCTATTGGGAACAGTATTTAGAGGAGCAAGACTTGGATGAGCGGCAGTTCCGTGGAGTCCCGTTCAAGTATTTGGATGTCGTGGAAACTCTGTTCAACATCAATATCTTTGTATATCGATTACGATGCGAGGAGGACATATTTGTGGCTGAATTGGTTCGTCGTTCAACAGAACGGTATGTTTCTACCATGAAAGTCAATGTCTTCGACGACAATGGGGTGAGTCATTTT
The DNA here is from genome assembly GCA_036873755.1 of Hanleya hanleyi. Lineage (NCBI taxonomy): Eukaryota > Metazoa > Mollusca > Polyplacophora > Lepidopleurida > Hanleyidae > Hanleya > Hanleya hanleyi. The sequence goes on along the minus strand of JAVTVY010021349.1, from coordinate 22,235 downwards.
TCGCTGATCCACAGTATGAGCCTGTACGTCCAGTCCTACAGTTGTGCCCAATGCCATCGAGTGTTTCACCGTTCCACCGACTTACATCGACACGAGAAGAGTTGTGACAACAGTGTGAAGCAAAAATTTGCTGGCGGTGTCTATCATAATACGCCTACTATTTTCCAGGAACTGGTCGATGAGGGTCTTATCATACCGGAGGAGGACCGTTATTTTCCCTACCGGGCGTGTTACGATTTTGAGGCCCTGTTGGAGCCCATGGACATGTTTTCAGCGAAAACGGAGTGGACGCAGCGCCATATTCCCCTCAGTGTGAGCATTTCCAGCAACGTACCCGGCTATGACGCTGCACCGGTCTGTTTCGTGTCCACCGGGGATTCCCATGAGTTGATCAACCGCATGATGGAGTATTTAGAGGAAGTCAGTGCGGCCAGTACGGAATTGTTGGTGTCCAAGTTCCAGGATGTACTCGACCAACTGGACGATCGGATTCCTATACCGGGTGTATCGTTTAGTGACGGTGAAGAGTCAGAGTCGGAGTCGGAGTCCGAGCCGGAACCCATGCAGTCGCAGGATGCGCCTTTACCTAAACCGTATGCGGAGAAATTGAAAGCGCGCTTCCTACAATACCTAGGCCAGTTACCGGTGCTCGATTTCAACTCGGGGCGATACGACTTGAACATGGTGAAGGAATTTCTCTACCCATACTTGGCCCAGGCTAATACCATCAAGTCCGTCATCAAGAAGATCAATAATCATATGGCCCTCACTACCACATCATTCCATTTCCTGGATGTACGGAACTACTTAGCTCCCAATTATAGCTATGATCAGTGGGTAAAGGCGTATGACTGTGCACAAACCAAAGGGAGGTTCCCTTACACGTATATATCGAAGCTCGACCGTTTGCAGAGATCGTTCTTTGACGATCTGAAGCAAGTGGAATGTCCTGAAGACACGTACCGGGAACTACAGCAGGTATGGAACGATCAACACATGCAGACCTTGCGAGATTTCCTGATATGGTATAATAACTTATATGCACGTCGACATCTTCAAGGAGTGCTTGAGTTTACCGGGTCTGGCGCTTCGCCATCTTTTTCAAGAGTGTCCTACCTACTTCTCGCTTATACAGCAAAAAGATGCGGACATGCATGATTGTCTAAAGCAGAACATCGTCGGCGGACCTAGTCTTATTTTTCACCGTTATCACGAGAAGGACGTCACTACTCTCCCCGGTGGGAAACCCTGTGCTAAGATCATCGGATTCGATGCCAATGCCTTGTACCTGTGGTCTCTGGCCCAACCTATGCCCAGTGGGCATTATGCACGCTGGTTGGCGGAAGGCCAGCATTTCACACCGCAACGCACTCCCTACAAGCATCTGGCTGACCAGTGGTTGGATTGGGAAGCCTATCGGCGGGGAATTTATATACGCCATCAGACCAACGCCACAGAGAAGCGCATAGGAGATCGTCGACTCCCCGTTGATGGGTTTGCCCTGGTGGGTAGAACACCCACCGTATTCCAATTTTACGGCTGCTATTGGCACGGCCACGGATGCCATTTCAGCGCTGGACGCTTCAACGAACGACGTGGAAAAACACCGGAAGAATTACGGGAAGAACTGCAGGAGAACGGCGATTACGTCAAAGAGAGAGGATACCATCTCATCGAAATGTGGGAGTGTGAATTTCACACCATGTGCCAGGCCCTCCCACATTTACGTCGTTTCCTAAAAGAGCGCGAGTACCCGCTCAGTCGTCGGCGACTCCTGAGTCTGCCACAGATGTTCGACGCCATTCGTTCCGGGGACCTCTACGGCTTTGTCGAATGTGATCTGCATGTACCCGACACTCTCAAGCCCCTCTTCGCCCAGTGCCCTCCCATCTTTAAGAACACGCTGGTGGGTCGGGATGATACTGGAGACACAATGGGGGCCTATGCTGAGCAACACGAGTGTTTGTCTCGACCTCGACGGATGTTGATTGGCAGTATGTGGGCAGAGAAAATCTTGCTGGGCACTCCGCTACTACAGTGGTACATGAGCCACGGTCTGGAAGTCACACGCGTATACCAAGTGATACAGTACGTACCCAACGCCTGTTTTGCAGAGAATGCCGACATCGTGACGTCTGCCCGTCGTCAAGGTGATCAAGACCCGAGTAAGGCCATCATCGGTGAATCGTGGAAATTGACGGGCAATGGCTATTATGGCAAAACGGTCACGAACCAGGATAAGCACGTGAACGTGAACATCTGTACTACCCCACAAGCCCGCAAAAAAGTGAATTCTCCTCTGTTTCGCTCCGTGGAGGTCATCGATGACGACACGTATAAAATCACTTTAGCTAAAAAGACTATCCGTTACAACCTGCCCCTCCAGATTGGATGTATGGTATACCAGGTGGCCAAGCTGAGGATGCTCCAGTTTCTGTATGATTTCATGGGTGTGTATTTTAATCCATCAGACTGGCAACTCATGGAGATGGATACGGACTCGGCCTACATGGCCGTCTCTAATGCGGATTGGGAGTCCCTGGTCAAACCCGAGTTACGTGCACAGTATGAGGCGGAACGGGACCAGTGGCTACCTCGACGTCACCATTACCAGTACGACAAGCGTACGCCGGGCCTCTTCAAGCTGGAGTGGAGTCGGGATGCCATGATTGCTCTCTCCTCGAAGACGTATTACTGTTACGGTGGAGACGAAAATAAGTTTAGCTGCAAAGGGGTGAACCGGCGCGATCCCAACATCGACAAAGCCTTGTACCTGAACGTGCTGCAAAGCCAGGCCAGTGCGAGTGGGACTAACAGAGGATTTCGGGTGGTGGATCGCCAGATGCGGACGTACATCCAGCAACGAGACGCCTTTACTTTCTTTTACCCGAAACGGAAAGTCCTTCCCGATGGCATCAGTACCACTTACCTGGACTTGTGAAAATTTCGAACTATGACTTTTGATACACGAGTTAAAAACTGTAAAGTCAGGATGGCCGAGTGGTCTAAGGCGCCAGTTAACAGTGCTGGTCTGCGAAATGCAGAACGTAGGTTCGAATCCTACTCCTGACAGGTTTTTTGTACAGACCACCTGTATTCTATTGTACATACCACCTGTATTCTATTTTACATACCACCTGTATTCTATTGTACATAGTCTAACCCTTCTTGTTCACTTAAATAAGAAAAAGTCAAAACCATCATTTGTGTTTTTTCATGAATCTTTTTTTATTGAACATCAATGAACGTCAGAACAACGTCATAACAAAAAAAACAATAGTACTGCGCAGTGCATTGAATCAATTAAGTTAACCAGAGAAATGGGGCATGCACATTAAAACGAGAGGCAGTCCAGTCATAGACCAGTACGTCACGGTCATCGGCTTGAGAATAGTCATCAAACATTTGCACGATCGTTTGCATAGAATGTCCTCTACTCCGGTAAAACACTGAGATAAAACACACAGCACTGTCCGCAGACACTACTCAAGGGTCCTTGTAATCTTTTAGTATTCCAACGCCACACTGTAGTAGATACGTCCATGAACTTCACCAAATCAGAATGCAGGGGTGCAAGTCCGTAGGAATCAAAGTATTCGCCTTGGCCTAGGGTGTCCACGTACACAGCCACCCAATGTTCACCGGGTCGAGTACCAGGGTCTGTATTCAGGATGTAGGCTGCTGGGGTGGTGGGGGTGGTAGGAAACACATTGCGTGGAAACACACCTCGAAAGGGTACCCGAGGATCTCGCTGGAGTATGGCCATCAGCTGCTCTGTATCCATGACTCTAGCTGGCGTAGTCACACAGGACGTTTCTTTGCTGATCCACGCTGATGACGTTATCAAACTCGGCGTAGCAAATCACGTTAATGGTATGGGCTAGAGAGACGAAGAAAAGCAGTTCCAACCGTAAGTTTCCTTTCTTGAGCAAGGACAGTTGATGATCGTGTTCCAAGGTGGGGGTGAGGTCGGAGGCGAACAAAGTGTACCCACGGCTAAAGTCTCGTCGAGTGATGTTATTTCCTTCGTCCTGGTTGTTTTGTCCTGTGGCTGTAAACAGGTTTAGGTAGCTCCGCACATAGTGATGGTTACCAAAATGGGATTGTAACGGACGGGCTGGGATTTGATGGCCGGCCACGTGCAGTGCCAAACAGTTGATGTTGAAATGTTGAAAGTTGAACGGATTCTCATCCCACTGTCCACTGAAAGCGGTGTTGGTCACACATGCCAGGGTAAGACGTTTAGGGAGATCCCCTAGAAGTAAATTTTCACGATTGGGCATCATCGTACCTGCTGGCACAGAGAACACCTTGGTCTGTACGCGTCGGATGGGGTACAGGGCTGGTTTTTTCGATAAGGCTTCCATGTGACTCAGCAACACACCCTGTTGCAAATCTACCGTACGGACAAACAGGGCTGCATCTTCTATGATGATCTTGAAATTGGGAGCATCTCCACCGGCCATCAAGGCGAACGTAGGTGGGGAACGGATCGACTTGATCTTGATGGATACACCGTTCATCATGTAGCGGTCTTGCAGGAACAGATCGGCGTGCAGTCGTCCCATCATATCGACGGACTTGCTAGTGGCTGTAAACTGCCTGCGATGGCCGAGCCCACCATTGGCAATGGTCAAGGCATCCATGCCTCCGGGTGTATCCCTGTAGTACAGCGAGGCTTACAAGTGTGATTTTTACGACAACAGCGTCTCGATGTAGGCTCGGTACGGGTACGTATTGGTGGACGTACTGATGAGTTTATCGTTCAGACTGATATCCACCTGTTGGTACAAGGAGTGCAGCCAAAGATTCGTCCGCCATGGGCGTCCCGTCGTTGTCCATTATTTTGGCTTTCACGTACAAGTACGCGTGGGATAAATCCAGGTAGGCCGTATCTTTGTTTTCAATGGTAAATTCCAGGGGTCCCGTACCCGTCAGACTAGCCAGGGGTCGATGTTCTACCCAACGTCCTTCGGCCACACTGGTCTGCGTGGGTGGAATAGTCCACAAATCCAATTCACTGTTGGTAGACGGACACGACTCGGAGTGAATGAATGCCATTATGAGAAGATGTCTCTCTTACCCTTCTTCTTCTTCCGGGGTGTGCGTCGTCGGTGTGTCTGTCGTCGAACAACTCTTCGCTGTGCCCGTGGTTGTCTTTTAAGGGCTTTGGCGATCAAGACGCTGCCTGCTTCTCGGGCCCGTCGTTTCAATGCTTGTCGGGGTGCCGTGCCTCCCAAGACATCACCGGTCACGTGCAGTCCACTGCGTACCGCTTGTTTACCCACCGCTTTGACACCCCGTGTCACCAAGGGCAAGAACGCTTTAACGATGCTGCCCAGTATGTTACCCAAATCCGTGACCTCGTTGCATGCGTGCACCGCTAAAGATGGGCAAGCTACCTCCCGTTTGTTTCTTGTAGTAGTCGGCATAGCTGGCCGTATGGCACTGGTAAGGCACGTAAATTATACGAAGTGAGGAGAACGTGCTTGTCGGAAATGAAGTGTCAGCACCACTTTCCCTCGTTCGAATGCGACCGGGTGTCCCGTGTCATCTCTTATATCCACCGTGATCGTGTTGATATCGGTGTGTCGTACGGGCAGGTAGAGTATGTGGTTGAAACTCTGGGTGACTTGATCGCCATACTTCTTTCTAATGGGTACCACCCGTAACAGAGGTGTGTTCACATCGCCCACAATATGGCTGTCCACTGCGTCTGAGTAGACGTAGAGTCCGTACATACCTACTTTCATATCCATCACAACGTCACCGTTGTCGGTGGTGGGACCCGTGTAGACGCTGTAAGGCAGACCTAACATTTGCTGTAGCTTAGAACTGAGTTTCACACCCACGTTGGGGCTGAGCAGGATACAGGCCTTGTCGTGTGCGTTAACATCGAAGATCACGTGATTCTTGAAGGGATAGGCTTTCAAGGGTCTTGAACTATTCGTCACCTTCCGTAGAGACTTGTAATTCAACAAGGTGAGCAGACCCTCTATGAACGTCTTGGGGGTATCGTATTGGCCTTCGGGGAGAGTGAGTCGGTTTACTTTGCCTTCGTAGGTCACTTCGTACCATACTTCTTGGTCTCGCACGTTGTACCACGAGTAAGGGTATTGAATATCCACCAGTCCACATTCCCACCGTCCAGGTAAATGCAACGGTTGCGGTAATTGAGTCACGTACTTGGCCAAGGTGTTGTCAGGAAACACATCGAGCGAACTGTTACTGGGCAACGTGAGGTAAAACATGACGACTGAACTTTCTGGCTTCTGCACCGGGCTTTAATAGGGCTCCCAGGCCTTGGGCGGCTGACCTCGGCGTCGTGATCGTCGCGGTGACTTAGATATGGGGGGTTGCAGGGGATGGCGTGGTAAAAGGGGTGACGAAGTAGGTGCTCGTCGTTCTGGCGTTTTGGGAGGTGACATCGGTGCCCAAGAAGAGGGTGGTGGTGGTGGTCTACTCGTCGATGTCCGCTGCATAAATGCCCAACGGTTGGAATTCCCTACCAATTCTTGAGGGGTGTGTGTGTCTTTCAACCCCTGAGCAAAGGCTTCCCAGCCCCGTTGATTAGAGTGTTTGCGAGAGCGCACGGTATCGTTGATCAAATCGGTGATAAGAGACCCCGGCACCACTCGATTTCGAATAAGCAGGTCCCCCTGATCGCTCCAACTCATATCGGGATTCTGTTCCACCCGGTCGAACAATAAACGAGCCTTGGTCTTGAATGCCTTAGGGACACTGGCCAACACTTCCTCTTCCAGCTGAGGTGATGATGACGATGGCGGTGTGAGTGTTGGCGCTGCGGGTAGTGGTGGTGTACTACCCCTATATTGATCCATAAACGTGTTGTACCGGTTCAGCGTGTGATGGTAGAGTTGAATTTTCTCATGATCGGGTAGTCAACGTTGGAGTATACTATTCATCTCTTCGTCGAGAGACTGGAGTTGTTGCACCGTGGCAGGCACGGGATAGGGTGATTGCAAACTCTGTAACAGTCGAGGTTCTACCAGCATCATTTTTTTCGTATATTCCATATTAGCGTCCCAAGATGGCCCCTACTAACGGTCCCAGTACGGTGGCAGCTAAGGGTGCGAGGAGTGCTCCGAGAAATCCACCTCGCTGTAACACCTGTTTCTTTTTCTTTAAACTGCCCGTCTTCTTCACCAGCATTCGGAGACCCGTCTGGTGCCGGTGCAATTTCCCTTTCTGCAGGGGACTGAGAGGAACATTCCCTTTTAACACATTATGAGCGACTTCACGCAAACACCGTACCAATTCTGCGTCTGCGCCGCGCACCAGGGCTCGGCCCACCTCCGGTGGCGCGCTGCGTTATACGCGGAGGGCCGGCGCGTGCTTCCGTATCCGTGCAGGCATGACGAGGAAGTGAATGCTAGAGGGGTTGTGTCTTCTTCTTTTATTTGGGTGTGTACACCGTCTGGAACTAGCCGGGGAAAATGTGGGTGCGCAATCGAAGTGCCGAGGGTGTCTCTTGTTTCAAGTCGATGAGTAGATACCCGTGGGCCCCTTGGGTTGCATCTTCTAAGGCTTCCCGCACAAAGGCCGTGTTTTTAGGGTACATCTGTTTCGCCAGGTGCATAATTTGTGATGCGTCTCTGGGATTTTTGAATAAGACCACATACTGAGCATTCAAACTAATCTTCCTGTGCTCTTTGTTCTTACTGAAGAGATTTTGCACGATGTAGATGATACTCAACCGACGATGATGGCTTCCTTTGGTAAAGAGACGCGTCACTCGACTGTCCGTTTCGGTCATCAGATCGTCTACCACGACCAACGTGTCTTCTGGCGTGTCCTCTGGGGGTAATCCTTCCACCAAGGTGAGTTCAGGGATGCGTGCCAGTTCCTCGTACGCAGGTTGCCAAGCTCTATAACACCACATGATGTGAGCCACGGGAGGTGAAATGAGGGCTGACCCGTGTTGGATGAGGTGTTGAACGAAGTGTGTTTTTCCCGACCCCGTCGGTCCAGCGATATGACACGTGATAGGATGCTGCCACCGAGGATCCATAGGGAGTTATGTTTGCATCCACCGTTGTCGGAGATCGTAGTCGTGCGGGTACCGTTGCCGTGGTAAACGTGGTACTCGTCCCACTCTAGGTGTTAGCTTCGTGGTGGTGGAGGTGGTGGGATGTTGCCGTGGTCTGGTGGAAGGTTCGCTTCTGAGAGCAGGTCTCACGGGAGGATGGCGGGTGAAGTTCCCTAGAGGACTAGACCGCGTAGTGGGCTGGGTGTGTGGTGATATGGTCTGCCTTCCGCTTCTGAGGCTGGCGGGTGAAAAGAGGTGAAGTAGTAGACCGCGTAGTGGGCTGGGTGTGTGGTGATCTGGTCCGCAGCGTCGTAGGAGAGAGAGTAGTGGTGGTGGTGGTGGTGGTGTTGGGTGATTGCACTTGACGTTGAGGTGGGGTAGCACTTGGACGAATGGCGGGTAGGTTGAAACAGGATATCAGGTACGCCAAATCGTAGAAGACTCCTCCAAATAAGGTACCCAGAAGCACTACTACACAGGTGTGTCTGTCGTCGAATGACTCTTCGCTGTTCCCGTGGTTGTCTTTTAAGGGCTTTGGCGATCAAGACGCTGCCTGCTTCTCGGGCCCGTCGTTTCAAGGCTTGTCGGAGTGCCGTGCCTCCCAAGACATCACCGGTCACGTGCAGTCCACTGCGTACCGCTTGTTTACCCACCGCTTTGACACCCCGTGTCACCAAGAGCAAGAACGTTTTAACGATGCTATCCAGTATGTTACCCAATCCGTGACCTCGATGCATGCGTGCACCGCTAAAGATGAGCAAGCTACCTCCCGTTTATTTCTTGTAGTAGTCGGCATATCTGGCCGTATGGCACTGGTAAGGCACGTACATTATACGAAGTGAGGAGTACGTGCTTGTCGGAAATGAAGTGTCAGCACCACTTTCCCTCGTTCGAATGCGACCGGGTGTCCCGTGTCATCTCTTATATCCACCGTGATCGTGTTGATATCGGTGTGTCGTACGGGCAGGTAGAGTATGTGGTTGAAACTCTGGGTGACTTGATCGCCATACTTCTTTCTAATGGGTACCACCCGCAACAGAGGTGTGTTCACATCGCCCACAATATGGCTGTCCACTGCGTCTGAGTAGACGTAGAGTCCGTACATACCTACTTTCATATCCATCACAACGTCACCGTTGTCGGTGGTGGGACCCGTGTAGACGCTGTAAGGCAGACCTAACATTTGCTGTAGCTTAGAACTGAGTTTCACACCCACGTTGGGGCTGAGCAGGATACAGGCCTTGTCGTTGTGTGCGTTGACATCGAAGATCACGTGATTCTTGAAGGGATAGGTTTTCAGGGGTCTTGAGCTATTCGTCGCCTTCCGTAGAGACTTGTAATTCAACAAGGTGAGCAGACCCTCTATGAACGTCTTGGGGGTATCGTATTGGCCTTCGGGGAGAGTGAGTCGGTTTACTTTGCCTTCGTAGGTCACTTCGTACCATACTTCTTGGTCTCGCACGTTGTACCACGAGTAAGGTATTCAATATCCACCAGTCCACATTCCCACCGTCCAGATAAATGCAACGGTTGCGGTAATTGAGTCACGTACTTGGCCAAGGTGTTGTCAGGAAACACATCGAGCGAACTGTTACTGGGCAACGTGAGGTAAAACATGACGACTGAACTTTCTGGCTTCTGCACCGGGCTTTAATAGGGCTCTCAGGCCTTGGGCGGCTGACCTCGGCGTCGTGATCGTCGCGGTGACTTAGATCTGGGGGGTTGCAGGGGATGGCGTGGTAAAAGGGGTGACGAAGTAGGTGCTCGTCGTTGTGGTGTTTTGGGAGGTGACATCGGTGCCCAAGAAGAGGGTGGTGGTGGTGGTGGTCTACTCGTCGATGTCCGCTACATAAATGCCCAACGGTTAGGATTCCCTATCAATTCTTGAGGGATGTGTGTGTCTTTCAGCCCCTGAACAAAGGCTTCCCAGCCCGGTTGATTAGAGTGTTTGCGAGAGCGCACCGTATCGTTGATCAAATCGGTGATAAGAGACGCCGGCACCACTCGGTTTCGAATAAGCAGTTCCCCATGATCGCTCCAACTCATATCGGGATTCTGTTTCACCCGGTCGAACAATAAACGGGCCTTGGTCTTGAATGCCTTAGGGACACTGGCCAACACTTCCTCTTCCAGCTGAGGTGATGATGACGATGGCGGTGTAAGTGTTGGCGCTGCGGGTAGTGGTGGTGTACTACCCACCCCTATATTGATCCATAAAGTTGAATTTTCTCATGATCGGGTAGTCGACGTTGGAGTATACTATTCATCTCTTCGTCGAGAGACTGGAGTTGTTGCACCGTGGCAGGCACGGGATAGGGTGATTGCAAACTGTAACAGTCGAGGTTCTACCAGCATCATTTTTTTCGTATATTCCATATTAGCGTCCTAAGATGGCCCCTACTAACGGTCCCAGTACGGTGGCGGCTAAGGGTGCGAGGAGTGCTCCGAGAAATCCACCTCGCTGTAACACCTGTTTCTTTTTCTTTAAACTGCCCGTCTTCTTCACCAGCGTTCGGAGACCCGTCTTGTGCCGTTGCAATTTCCCTTTCTGCAGGGGACTGAGAGGAACATTCCCTTTTAGCACATTATGAGCGACTTCACACAAACACGGTACCAATTCTGCGTCCGCGCCGCGCACCAGGGCCCGGCCCACCTCCGGTGGCGCGCTGCGTAATACGCGCAGGGCCGGCGCGTGCTTCCGTATCCGTGCAGACATGATGAGGAAGTGAATGCTAGAGGGGTTGTGTCTTCTTCTTTTATACGCAGGTTGCCAAGCTCCATAACACCACATGATGTGAGCCACGGGAGGTGAAATGAGGGCTGACCCGTGTTGGATGAGGTGTTGAACGAAGTGTGTTTTTCCCGACCCCGTCGGTCCAGCGATATGACACGTGAAAGGATGCTGTCACCGAGGATCCATAGGGAGTTATGTTTGCATCCTCCGTTGTCGGAGATCGTAGTCGTGCGGGTACTGTAGCCGTGGTAAACGTGGTACTCGTCCCACTCTAGGTGTTAGCGTCGTGGTGGTGGAGGTGATGGGATGTTGCCGTGGTCTGGTGGAAGGTTCGCTTCTGAGGGTAGGTCTCAAGGGAGGATGGCGGGTGAAGTTCCCTAGAGGACTAGACCGCGTAGTGGGCTGGGTGTGTGGTGATATGGTCTGCCTTCCGCTTCTGAGGGTAGGTCTCACGGGGGGCTGGCGGGTGAAAAGAGGTGGAGTAGTAGACCGCGTAGTGGGCTGGGTGTGTGGTGATCTGGTCCGCAGCGTCGTAGGAGAGAGAGTAGTGGTGGTGGTGGTGGTGGTGGTGTTGGGTGATTGGACTTGACGTTGAGGTGGGGTAGCACTTGGACGAATGGCGGGTAGGTTGAAACAGGATATCAGGTACGCCAAATCGTAGAAGACTCCTCCAAATAAGGTACCCAGAAGCACTACTACACAGGTGTGTCTGTCGTCGAATGACTTCGCTGTGCCCGTGGTTGTCTTTTAAGGGCTTTGGCGATGAAGACGCTGCCTGCTTCTCGGACCCGTCGTTTCAAGGCTTGTCGGGGTGCCGTGCCTCCCAAGACATCACCGGCCACGTGCAGTCCACTGCGTACCGCTTGTTTACCCACCGCTTTGACACCCCGTGTCACCAAGGGCAAGAACGTTTTAGCGATGCTGCCCAGTATGTTACCCAATCCGTGACCTCGTTGCATGCGTGCACCGCTAAAGATGGGCAAGCTACCTCCCGTTTGTTTCTTGCAGTAGTCGGCATAGCTGGCCGTATGGCACTGGTAAGGCACGTACATTATACGAAGTGAGGAGAACGTGCTTGTCGGAAATGAAGTGTCCGGACTACTTTCCCTCGTTCGAATGCGACCGGGTGTCCCGTGTCATCTCTTATAACCACCGTGATCGTGGTGATATCGGTGTGTCGTACGGGCAGGTAGAGTATGTGGTTGAAACTCTGGGTGACTTGATCGCCATACTTCTTTCTAATGGGTACCACCCGTAACAGAGGTGTGTTCACATCGCCCACAATAAGGCTGTCCACTGCGTCTGAATAGACGTAGAGTCCGTACATACCTACTTTCATATCCATCACAACGTCACCGTTGTCGGTGGTGGGACCCGTGTAGACGCTGTAAGGCAGACCTAACATTTGCTGTAGCTTAGAACTGAGTTTCACACCCACGTTGGGGCTGAGCAGGATACAGGCCTTGTCGTTGTGTGCGTTGACATCGAAGATCACGTGATTCTTGAAGGGATAGGCTTTCAGGGGTCTTGAACTATTCGTCACCTTCCGTAGAGACTTGTAATTCAACAAGGTGAGCAGACCCTTTATGAATGTCTTGGGGGTATCGTATTGGCCTTCGGGGAGAGTGAGTCGGTTTACTTTGCCTTCGTAGGTCACTTCGTACCATACTTCTTGGTTTCGCACGTTGTACCACGAGTAAGGGTATTGAATATCCACCAGTCCACATTCCCACCGTCCAGGTAAATGCAACGGTTGTGGTAATTGAGTCACGTACTTGGCCAAGGTGTTGTCAGGAAACACGTCGAGCGAACTGTTACTGGGCAACGTGAGGTAAAACATGACGACTGAACTTTCTGGCTTCTGCACCGGGCTTTAATAGGGCTCCCAGGCCTTGGGCGGCTGACCTCGGCGTCGTGATCGTCGCGGTGACTTAGATCTGGGGGGTTGCAGGGGATGGCGTGGTAAAAGGGGTGACGAAGTAGGTGCTCGTCGTTCTGGCGTTTTGGGAGGTGACATCGGTGCCCAAGAAGAGGGTGGTGGTGGTGGTGGTGGTCTACTCGTCGATGTCCGCTGCATAAATGCCCAACGGTTAGGATTCCCTACCAATTCTTAAGGGGTGTGTGTGTCTTTCAACCCCTGAGCAAAGGCTTCCCAGCCCGGTTGATTAGAGTGTTTGCGAGAGCGCACCGTATCGTTGATCAAATCGGTGATAAGAGACCCCGGCACCACTCGGTTTCGAATAAGCAGTTCCCCCTGATCGCTCCAACTCATATCGGGGTTCTGTTTCACCCGTTCCAACAATAAACGAGCCTTGGTCTTGAATGCCTTAGGGACACTGGCCAACACTTCCTCTTCCAGCTGAGGTGATGATGACGATGGCGGTGTGAGTGTTGGCGCTGCGGGTAGTGGTGGTGTACTACCCCTATATTGATCCATAAACGTCTTGTACCGGTTCAGCGTGTGATGGTAGAGTTGAATTTTCTCATGATCGGGTAGTCAACGTTGGAGTATACTATTCATCTCTTCGTCGAGAGACTGGAGTTGTTGCACCGTGGCAGGCACGAGATAGGGTGATTGCAAACTCTGTAACAGTCGAGGTTCTACCAGCATCATTTTTTTCGTATGTTCCATGTTAGCGTCCCAAGATGGCCCCTACTAACGATCCCAGTACGGTGGCGGCTAAGGGTGCGAGGAGTGCTCCGAGAAATCCACCTCGCTGTAACACCTGTTTCTTTTTCTTCAAACTGCCCGTCTTCTTCACCAGCGTTCGGAGACCCGTCTTGTGCCGTTGCAATTTCCCTTTCTGCAGGGGACTGAGAGGAACATTCCCTTTTAATACATTATGAGCGACTTTACACAAACACCGTACCAATTCTGCGTCCGCGCCGCGCACCAGGGCCCGGCCCACCTCCGGTGGCGCGCTGCGTAATACGCGGAGGGCCGGCGCGTGCTTCCGTATCCGTGCAGACATGATGAGGAAGTGAATTCTAGAGGGGTTGTGTCTTCTTCTTTTATTTGGGTGTGTACACCGTCTGGAACTCGCCGGGGAAAATGTGGGTGCGCAATCGAAGTGCCGAGGGTGTCACTTGTTTCAAGTCGATGAGTAGATACCCGTGGGCCCCTTGGATGGCATCTTCAAAGGCTTCCCGCACAAAGGCCGTGTTTTTAGGGTACATCTGTTTCGCCAGGTGCATAATTTGTGATGCGTCTCTGGGATTTTTGAATAAGACCACATACTGAGCATTCAAACTAATGTTCCTGTGCTCTTTGTTCTTACTGAAGAGATTCTGCACGATGTAGATGATGCTCAACCGACGATGATGGCTTCCTTTGGTAAAGAGACGCGTCACTCGACTGTCCGTTTCGGTCATCAGATCGTCTACCACGACCAACGTGTCTTCTGGCGTGTCCTCTGGGGGTAATCCTTCCACCAAGGATTCCAGGGATGCGTGCCAGTTCCTCGTACGCAGGTTGCCAAGCTCCATAACACCACAGGATGTGAGCCACGGGAGGTGAAATGAGGGCTGACCCGTGTTGGATGAGGTGTTGAACGAAGTGTGTTTTTCCCGACCCCGTCGGTCCTGCGATATGACACGTGAAAGGATGCTGCCACCGAGGATCCATAGGGAGTTATGTTTGCATCCACCGTTGTCGGAGATCGTAGTCGTGCGGGTACCGTTGCCGTGGTAAACGTGGTACTCGTCCCACTCTAGGTGCTAGCGTCGTGGTGGTGGAGGTGGTGGGATGTTGCCGTTGTCTGGTGGAAGGTTCGCTTCTGAGGATAGGTCTCACGGGAGGATGGCGGGTGAAGTTCCCTAGAGGACTAGACCGCGTAGTGGGCTGGGTGTGTGGTGATATGGTCTGCCTTCCGCTTCTGAGGGTAGGTCTCACGGGAGGCTGGCGGGTGAAAAGAGGTGGAGTAGTAGACCGCGTAGTGGGCTGGGTGTGTGGTGATCTGGTCCGCAGCGTCGTAGGAGAGAGAGTAGTGGTGGTGGTGGCGGTGGTGTTGGGTGATTGCACTTGACGTTGAGGTGGGGTAGCACTTGGACGAATGGCGGGTAGGTTGAAACAGGATATCAGGTACGCCAAATCGTAGAAGACTCCTCCAAATAAGGTACCCAGAAGCACTACTACACACATCACGGTACCGACTTGTCCTTTTCGAGTCCGTAGCAGTAACGGCAGATGTGCACTATCCATGGTACAACCCTACACTGAAGATTGTAGGCGATGTGAGGTAGAATTTATAGCCGTTTCCTGTCACGGGCTGAGACCCAGGAATTAAACCTTGCCAACTGACGAAATTTGACGAAATGATAGGGGATGCCACGTCGACGTTCCGTTTTCAAAATCTTTTCCACCGTGTAGTAGTCTTTCCGTGTTTTCACCACCGGTTGTAATTCTGCCTCGTAAAACGTGCCTTGCAGTGTTTCTCCTTGTAGATCTTCCAGTTGATAGACGTGTGGATGTCGAGGCTTATGGCGAACGATGACAAAGTGCTCGTCACTCCAGTTGGGCAAGTAACTTTTCTCAAATTGCCCTTTGACTTTACTGATCCGTACCACATCTCCGCGTTTGTAACGGGGTGACGTGAGTGGACTGGGGTCTATCGAGTACAGCGTACGGCGCACTTGATGTTCGTTGCGTTCTGTCACATCGAGGGGAGCTCGCTGGATACTGCGATGATAGGCGCGATTGTACCCTTGGACCAGTTGAGGTAGCACATCGATGTATCGTCGGGTATTTTTGGCGGTAAAATACTTGTACATTCGTCCTTTGAAGGTGCGATTGAATCGTTCCACCACAGAGGCTGTGGTCTCGTTGTACGTATGGAAGAAAAACACCTTCTGTTTCTTCAGCAAGGCTTGAAAGTGACGGTTGAGAAATTCTGTGCCTTCATCCGTTTGCAAATAGAGGGGTTTGCGTCCCGTCTTGAAAATCTGCTGGAACGCGCGTACCAGATTCTCTCCTGTTTTGATCCGGATGGGCAGTACCCACGCGTACTTGGATAAAATATCGATACAGGTCAACATGTACCGATGCCCATCATTGTGGGGTGCAAATCGACTCATATCGACCAAATCAGCCTGCCATTGTGCGTCTACGCCTCCTACGATGACTCGGTTACGGCGAAAATGTCGTCGGGCTGCTCGATGTAAGCTATAAGTGTCTTGGGTTTTTAACCATTCTCGAACTTCAGTTCGACTGGTGCCTTGGGAATGTGCAGTTCGAGCGAGCGCTCCCACAATCGGCTGGACTGGTAGGGCTGTAATACAAATCTGTTAACACCTTGTTCACAGTGGTACGGCACGTAGATTCCTGCCGCCCAGCTTTTCGGATTCCCTTTCGGGTCCCCCTCTGCGTCTTCCTTGCGCTGTTGTGTGTTCGCTTCATGAGTAGACGCTGACACTCTAGCCTGTGTGCACCCTATAGATATAGTACTTCATCGACAATGGGGAGTACTTTTTCCAAGGCTGTCCATAGATCAGGGTCCAGAGTAAAACCACCTCGCTTCAGACAGAGGAGTCGAGCAAAATAGGGACCGCGGAAAATGTAGACGTCGTCACACAGGTGAATGCTATCACCGTCCAGGTCACCCAACAAACCCGTTTCAAGGTAGTCCAGCCTTCCGGTGACAAAGAGACACGCGCTTGGGGTTCAGAAGCACACCAACACCTACTGTCGTCATCGATGAGCTCCACTCGTTTGGGATACAACAATAGGGTGCAGGCAGATGTAAGAGTGCGGGTAGCCACAGAGTTCGCGTCGGGGTACAGTAAGTCGTCGACGTCGGTGATAATAGCTTTCAGCGCCTGACATAATGCCGGACGGAGTATGATAGGGGGACCACCACGCTCTTCTAACCGGGGAAAAAAAGAATCATCTCTACCACTTCGTAGGTAGACACCTACTCCCACGTGCATGAAATCGACTTCGGGCTCTTTTCCCTGTAACAACCGTGTCAATAGAGTCCATCATGCTAGGGTTAAACATAGCTTCACCTCTCGGGGTTGTTCTTCGATGAGCTGCAGTTGATGGTCACAGACGATCAGGGTGACGTCGGTGGTGAGTTGGAACAAGGCAAGCTCCCCATACCCAATTTTGTGCAAAATGAGAGGATTGTGAGTTGACCCAGGATGCATCACTCGCACCATCGTGAAAGTCCGTGATCATTCGGGGTGTAATGTTATAGAGATACGAATCGATTTAACCTGGGAATTTGCCATACCCATTTTTGCGCAAAATGAGAGGATTGTGAGTTGACCCAGGATGCATCACTCGCGCCTAAAATTGGGCCAATCAGCGACGCGTAGTTCAACCCTAATGTTATAGAGATACGCACTGATTTAACCTGGGGAATTTGCTATATCAATTTTGTGCAAAATGAGAGGATTCTGACGTGACCCAGCAGGCATCACTCGCGCCTAAATTGGGCCAATCAGCGACGCGTAGATCAACCCTAATGTTATAGAGATACGAATGGATTTAACATGGGAATTTGCTATATCAATTTTGTGCAAAAAGCGAGGATTGAAAATTAACCCAGGGAGGTATGCTGCTCATCCTATTGGGCCAATCAGCGACGTGTATATCAACCAATGGCGAGGACGGAGACAGAACCAATGAACGAGGATCGCCCCGTTTTAAATAGCCAATGAAAATCTACTCTAGTTTCAGTATAAAACCAGGGGCCGCGTGGGGAGAAGCTTCATTCAAACCACATTTCTCATACGCTGAACACGTATATCAAAATCATATCATGAGCCGTGTAGCGAAGATGTCGACCACCAAAGGTGCAGCGAAAGAGAGGCGGGAGAAAGAAGATTTAGCGAGGGCCGTGAGAGAATATTGGCTGGGTGAAATAAAGAAGTGGACACAAGACAACACGAACATCACACCGCTCGGCTGGGCCGACCTCCATCATCTAGTGACAAGGGCAACAAGAGTTCGTCGACATAGCAGACCTGCCAAGAATTGCGCCAGCGCGCTTTCTGGACGATCTACCGGTGGCAGATTCCTCCTCTGATGACGATGCGGAGCGAAAGCATGGCCAACAAGAACAACAACAACAACAGCCTGGCCGATACATATTACACCCTGGCCGGTACTTTTCCGCCAGTATGGAGTAGACAGGCAAACTCCCCCTGAATAAAACAGGGTAAATAAATTGACCTTAACGTCCCTTTTCAGGGCCACCCCAATCTAACGAAAGGGGAACTTCTAACTTGGCACATTCAATTCAAATCAGGTCATACATGGTGAATCTCCTCTCCTCTATATTCTATGATTACCAATCTCCAACCCCCCAAAAATCCCTGCCCTCAACGTCCTTTTCAGGGCCAACCCCTAACCTTCCAAACACAGTAGACCCCTTTTTTCAGTGTTCAGGGCCAACCCCTAAACCTTCCAAGGGAGACCCTTTTCAGTGTTCAGGGCCAACCCATGCAAAATCCCCTCTACCCATCTCCCACACCTCACAACTTTGTTCGGCCAGCTCGGTAGTGCTCAATCTCCTCACCTCTCTCATTACCAATCTCCCACAACGAAAACAATTTTTTTTACACTCGGCTTTTTCCGGTACTATTCGGTCTATTATTACCGTACATTCATACTAATACCTGGGCGCTGTTAGTAGGAAGTTTCCATTTACTAAGTGTTATTTACCTATTGTTACCCAGGTGTGTGCATGTGCAGGAGTTGGTGTGTTTTTTTGTGCTTTTAATTAGAAGCTTCCTCTTTCGAAAGATTGGGGTGACCCTGAAAAGGGTCGTTAAGAAGATGTAAGGGGTTACATCGTTCGGGACAGGTTTTCTCTCCTCTGGGCACAGACGGGGCATTCCAGCGCGATGAGTTTACACTCTATGGGGTTGTCAGTGGACGTAGGCTGTGGTGTTCGTGCATGTCTGTGAATACAGCAAATACACAAGGCTTGGTGTCCACATGGAAATATAGCGTATTTGGCGAAGCGACTACAGCATTCGACACAGCGTAAATACTGTGGCGCTTTCCATATTGTGTCTGGCCCCAGTCTTCTTCTTATTGCGGTAGAGTAGTACTCCATCTCTTGCTGCTGTAAAATAGCCATCTCTTCTTGTTCTTGTTCTTTTTTTTCTCTTTCTGTTTCTTGGTCTTCTCCCAATTCATCTTGTAATGGCGGCCGTAAAATAGCCATCTGTTCTTTTTCTTTTTTTCCCCCTTTCTGTTTCTTGGTCTTCTTCCAACTCATCTTGTAGAAGTTGAGCAATCTGTTGGTAGGGACTGGGACTATTGTCCACCCCATCCATGAATTCACCGGTTGCTTCTTGGTCTTGGGCTTGTTCTGCATGTTGTTTGAAGACATCTTGTAGCACTCGGTCAAACCGTTCGTATTGGAGAGTACTATTGGCGGTGACATCCGCTGCCTCTTGTCCTCCTTCGTGGTGTTCAATATCGATGAAATCGCCCTCTACCGGTTGGTGTTCTTGTTCATTATCTATTAATAGATCTTGTAATATTTGGTCAAGCCAATCTTCATCGTGTTCCATATCGATGAAATCCCCCGCTACCGGTTGGTGTTCTTGTTCATTATCTATGAATAACTCTTGTAATAGGTTGTCAATCGCTCCATCAATATCCATGTGTTCAGCCATGTCTTGAGATGCCATGATGTAGTTGTGAATGAATGGATAGACACTGCGCGCTTTTAATAGTCTAACCGTAGAGCGCGCGCATGCGCGCGGACGTGAGCGTAATCTCGCCATTGAAAGATTGTGTTTGCTCAGGCCCGCTGAAATTTTGTGTTTCTTTTCCATCTTTAAACCGGTCTCATTTTGCAATAAATGCGAGTTGACATGTAAAACTTATTTCAATTTGAACTTGGGGAACTTATCGTGTAGCGGTAAAAAATTCAGAAGGCTAGCGGCAGGCTAACCCACTATTTGTAATGATTTTATCGATTTTTAGACCCGTAGGGTTATGGGTGTGGTGGTGTGGAAAGCCCGGTAAATTTGAAATAAATCGGTTTACCTCCGTAAATATACGCGAGGTGTATTCCTCACAGCCTTATAATGTCACCCTGAAAATTGGAGCGGGTTTATCGAAAGAAAAGTAGGAATTTTTATCCTATCACGCTGGCTACGGTAACACAGCACTATACAGTCTGGAGGCAAATGTGAGTACAGCTATGCGTGTCAATGGCTGTGTTACCGTAGCCAGTAAAAATTCCTACTTTTTCTTCGATAAACCCGCTCCAATTTTCAGGGTGACATTATAAGGCTGTGAGGAACACACCTCAAGTGTTTTTACGGAGGTAAACCGATTTATTTCAAATTTACCGGGTTTTCCACACCACCACTCCCATAACCCTACGGGTCTAAAATCGATAAAATCATTAAAAATAGTGGGTTAGCCTGCCGCTAGCCTTCTGAATTTTTCAACGCTACACGATAAGTTCCCCAAGTTCAAGTTGAAATAAGTTTTACATGTCAACTCACATTTATTGCAAAATGAGACCGGTTTAAAGATGGAAAAGAAACACAAAATTTCAGCGGGCCTGAGCAAACACAATCTTTCAATGGTGAGATTTCGCTGACGTCCGCGCAACAATGGCGCTCAATGGCGCTCACCTTCGGGTGTTTCCGGGCGCTCTACGGTTAGACTATAAATAACGCGCAGTATCTCGTCTGCTATCCATTCATTCAGAACTGCATCATGACTACCAGACGGATGCTATTCAACACGATGAACGCACAAGATCCTAGCGAACATAGGGAAGTGATTCACACAAGTGGAGAAGACAACGACCAACATGTTACAATAATTACCAGCTTACAGCGCGTGCATGAACATCATATTGCTGATACGTTGGGACGGAGAGATGCACAACAAGAGCAAGAGATAAGGGCCGCTATGGAAGAAGATGAGGATCAAGTAACAGACGATGACCCCCAGCAACTACAGCGGCTACCACAACGACGGCTACCCCAACGCTGGCTACCGCAACAGGAATGATACACCACCACCATCACCTCTAGCAGAGATCCTCCGCCTGAACGAACAGATTGATCAATTAGAAGAGGACAAGTGTAAACTACGTGTACAACTGACTAAGGAAGAGAATAAATCCACCTGTACCGTGTGTAACATCGAAGAGACCATGTACGCCTTCTTCCCGTGCGGTCACCTATGCCTATGTCCCGTATGCTTGGTATCCCTAACATGTATAGGGGGGACGTGCCAGTGCGCCGAGACGGAGGAACTGCATTTGAAGATACGATGCCCTGTGTGTAGGACGTGGGTGTCAGGCGTGAAAAAAATAATTTCTAACTCAAAGCACAAAAAACACCAGCTCCCATCACCAATATGAAAACCTAAGGTCTTCACCACAGTAGACTCTTAGTGTTGAATTTTTTTTAATACAATTATCTTTGCAAAGAATGAACACTAACACACATTTTGAATTTCTACTATTTTTATTAACACAGTAGAATGAACGTCTTCACCACAGTAGACTCTTGGTATTGAATTTTTTAATACAATTATACGCTATCAAGGCGCTTAAATGAACGTAGAATGAACATAGAATGAACATAGAATATAGGAATACGGTAATGTCTGAATGTTCAATGCAACAAGACTTGTGTGAAATGTTCAATATTTATGCAACAAGACTTGTTTGAACTCGTCATCGTCTTTCCGCCCCTGGTGCACGTAGATGAAGGTGGCAATCTGTTCACGTGGAATTCTGGGTGGACAGGCAGCTTCCAATGCCTGGGCAATTTGCACCTCGTTCACGTCCTGTAGTGCCTCAGTGATGAGCGCGTCTGATGGTATACTATTGTCCACACACGTATGCGTGTTGAAGAGCCCGTTCTTGTTCACACAGCCTGCACATTGCTGGATACGCAAGTGTCGAATGCGGGGTCTGAGATCATCCAGGAATGTGTCGATGTACTTCTTATAAATATACTGAGACACCTGGTCAGACAGGACTTCATGAATTTCAGCTGTGAGACTCTGCAGCTTCCGCCACGCAGGTATTTTCAGGGTGACGCCCTGAGAACAAGGAATACGCTTTTGCGTATCTGACCTCATTTTCGATTTCCGAATATGCACGAGGAGCATGTTGTTGAATGTAGAACAGGTGACAAAGATGTCGTCACCCACATAAAATTTCGCTTCGTCACTCCCCTGACGGTCAATGACCGCATCGACGGCGTAATCAATGGCCTGTACTCTTATCCAGGTGTCCAACGTCAAGGCGATATGCTTAGGTGGTTTGTCGTCCCAGGCCGGTGCGTTAAAATGCACTTCCTCTTCTTTGACACTCACAGTTAAATAGGGAGAGAGCTCCCAAGCGTTCGTCTGGGCCGCCTGGTAGGCCTGCTGGATAATGTCATTGATCTCCTGCACAGACATAGGAAGTAGCACCTCTTCTTTCGCTTGCTCAGGCACTTGCTGGGGCACTGGCT